>JAAAKG020113134.1:0-15377 GCA_010014905.2 Druon quercuslanigerum
AAATATTAATTTTAAAGAAAAGGTTATTGTTCTACGAAAAGAGATGAATTTTTAACCCAGAAAGACGAATGTTTAACTTGACAGTTGAATTTGCCACCAAAAAAATGTATTTTTAAGAAAAATATTAAATTTTCAGCCAAATAATAAAATTTATAGAAATACGTAAATGAAAAATTACGTACATTAGTGAAGGATCCCCTCCCCACTTCAGTCGCAACTTGTAATATATATGCATTTACTTAAATCTGATACAAAAAGTTTCTCGAAAACATAAAGCAAGAAATGAAACTATGTAAGTAAGTATTAGGAGGCTAGCATAACCTATAAAAATTATAAAAGTGCTTTAGTCTGTTTCATGCATTATATATGTTCATCGTGCAACAATAAAATTTTCACTACATTTACTTGATTGTAAAGTCGTTTTCCATTGAACAATGAAAAATACAAAACCAATCGCTAAGGTCGGGTGTGGTTCGGTTTGGGTTTAGATACCGGCACTCCAGAAATTGTAGGCGGTCACGTGACAAAAACAGACAATTTAAAAAAATATAACATTTTAGATTCAATTGCTCAAAAATAATTATAAAAGAACTATTAACAAAAGTTAAACGGACTTTTGTTCGAGTTGGATCGTGTGACAAAATGCGACTTTTATTTTTTGACAAGAACTATGTTGAAATAGAAGGAACCTACATTATCATGAAAGAACCAAGAATGAGTGGAAAATTTGAATATTTATATTCAGAACAAAAAAATCATTACCCTTTTTTAGATATTACCTCATTTTGTAACACCTTGCCGAAAACTCAAACATAAAAATAACCCGACCAGAGCCCCACTAGCTCCCGACCAAAGTTCGAAGATTACCTGCCGGGAAATTAGTAAACAAAAAACCCGACCACCCCTGACCAACCACTGATCAGGCTCCGACTGAAATTTTTACAACAAAAAGCCCAACTAGTTCCCGACTAGTCCCCGACTGGGTACTTTGTCAAAATTAATATAACCCGACTAGCCCCTGATTAGTGCCCGACTTGTGATAGGGGGACTTGTAACACGGGATACTACATTAAAAAGAAAATATTTTATTTTTTGAGAATTCGCAGGTTATTTTTAAATAATTGCAAAAAACCTGACAAAATTTCTTTTTAGTAAAAATGTGAAATACTTTTCTTTTTATGTCCACTCTAGGATGACATATGGAAATAGAAAATCATTCTGAAATTATAACCTAGACCTTTCTTGCCTCATTTGAAATGCAATTGGTCCTTATTAGAAATGTATATAGAGTTTCCCATCGAATTCCAACATACAATTCTGTATCGTCTTTTCCATATAGTCTAATCGTAGAATTTGATAAAAAATCCATGCAGAATTTTCCATATTTCCATATAGAATTTCATATAGAATTTTATATGCAAATTTTACGTGGAACTCGATATAGAATTCCATGCAATTTCCATACATCAGATGTGATAATCGTCATATGGAAAATCTGTGTACGGTTTTCCACGTGGAATTCTTATTGGATTTCCTTATAGAATTCTATTTTCCATTTTATAGAATTTAAATAAGACCATAAATAATTTTTCATTTAATATTGAAAGGATTGTAAAAATTTTATAATTATCTTTACTCTAGCGTTTTATAATTTAGTTCAGAACACGGAAAATTAAGAACAATCGCGATTGATAAATTTGAATAACAAAATGTGGTTTACGAAAAAAATTTCACATTACTCGTAACATCTGAAGGAATTATTACATCTTCCCTAATATCTGGATTCCGATAATCGATGGTGCCTATACTTTGTGGTAATGAAAGTGAAGATGGGCTCTCGTTTCGTAAGAATTTAATGCCTCTGAAAACCCAATATTATTATATCGCGTTACATCATTTTGAAATTATGGGACCTATATTCTTCTCACACAAAAATTATTCCAATGTGAACTGTATATTTTACAGCTGGAAATAGTTCATTAATAAATTTATAAAATATTACAATAAAAATGTATTCTTTTTAATATAACCAAAATGAAATAAACAACATACTCATACAAATTATTCATAAAAATCATTTACATTTAAGTAATTCTAATTAAAAAATAAAAATAATCGAAGTTGAAACAATTTTAAAAAATTAGGAATTACTATAAATATAACGAAATAAATTTTTATAAACTTTTAAAAAACAAAACATATGAACAATTTTTATTGGTTCAGATTGCACAAATTTATTCCAGAGATATTGCTATTAGGTCATTTTATAATCTCAATGTCCTTGCCTCTTCATCCATATTATCTTCTTACAAGGTCGAATTCCAGGAAACACTGATCATAAAGGAACGCCTCTAAATATTTTTTTATTGTTTCGTCCTAGTTTTAACTTTGCAATACATCTTGTTTTCAAATAATTGAAAAATAATTTTGAATTTCATCATTTCTATTCATAATTAAACTAAATTATGTTTTCATGTATTGTGCACTGTTTTGACAAATTCTGACACCTTTTTAATGTTTACAATTTGCCTGTTGTAATAAGTACATTCTTATAATAGTTCCAATCTTCAACTTTTTATATCATTATAGCGAAAATGTCAATAGCTTCATTTCCCCCAAAAATAAAATAAATAAGTGCAAAAATATTGTACATTATTTTGGTTAGAAAAGGGGATTTTATTAAAAGAAAATAACTGAGAAAAGACAGTTACTTCGATTCAATATTACTCACAGAATATTTCACTGATTAAGCTAGAAGATAAATTTCTTGAAATACGAATATCTAATTAACATTTAAATGCGATAACGAGGAATCATTCTCACTTATATTCATGTCTAGCCTAATTTGTTATTTTATTACCACTATACAAGACTTTGACTGATAATACCTTGACATTTATATTTTACTTCTTACATTCTCATCTAGAGAAGGTATTAGGTTTGTGTAAAATTTAACCTACCCGGTTTTTGTCAAATGTCCACGTTTTGAGTCTGTATGTATTTCTGTATGTATGTATGTATGTATTTCTGTATGTATGTATGTATTATGTATGTCTGTATTTCTGTCTGTGAGAACGATAACTTTCGAAAAAATCAGCAGATTGGACTGGCCTTTGGTATACTCTTTTAGCGTCTCAAATTAAAGATCATGTTCGTTAGCCAGCCATTTTGGATAAAAATTCAAAAAGTGAGCGTAATTTGAAAATTTTTGAGACCACTTTTTTTCAAGATTTGAAAATTCTATGTACAGTTATTAGTAGTACTCGAAGAGACTAACAAATTATACTAATGACATTTTTGGATAAAATGGAAATTGCTAGAGTTGTAGCATTTTCAAAATACAAAAAAAGGAACGAAAATTAACATTATCAACCAACGCACTATTCGAAAAAAAGTTAAAACGAGAAAAATAGTTTTTTGCACACCCTACAAGATTGTCGTAAGGACTTTTTCATTTTTTTTTTTTTTTTAAATCGAAAATTCATATTTTTATTGCACAAAAACTAATAAAAAATCAAAAATTCCATTTTACGGACAAACTATGCAAGATACGACAATTGATTATGAGACAAAAATTTTTCATTCAAAATTGGTCTACAAATTTTGTGTGAGTCACTTTTTGATAGGATTTGTAGTTTTTGTTTTAATCGTAAAAAATTACATGATTCGCGCGCGAAGCGCATTGTGAGAATGTGCCCGCACAGCGGGCAGATTTTTTAAATAAACATTTTGTATCTAAATTAATTAAATGAAAATTTATATAGAAATTAATGTATCGTTATAAAAAATGAATCTGCCGTCAAACATAAAATAAATAAGATTTTTCGCAATCTGTGAATTTAATCGATAGCCTTCAATAGAGAAAAATTGCCGCGGAAGTATATATATAATTTCTCGAGAACTCAATTAGCATGTGATTGTGCAAATGATTATTAAGTATTATCATGGGAAAAGAGATTTATTCTTCCGTTAGTAAAATTGAAAATAATTTTTTCACATAACTTCTTAGCATCACTAAAAATAAGAGAATAATCTTGCGATATGTTTAGTCTATTACAAAACGAGGAGAAATTCAGATATAAGAAAATTCAGAACTTAGCGAAAGTTTTGCAAGAGTGTTTTAATAAATGGATTAGAAACTTACTTTCTTGTTTTAAAGACTTTGGCTAGATTAACAAATCAATCACTGATAGAAAATGAAAAAATAATATTTGAGAAAGGAATATTGAAGATAATAAAAGTTATTTTGCTAAAACGGGAGACAATTCTTGAATGGATAATAGAACTTACAGTCGCCTCGAAGGAAAGCCGCTTGCATCAAAATTCTCAAATAAATTTACTATTGAAGTTTGAAATAATTCTCCGTAGAACATTGTAAATAAAGTAATATTTTGAAAAAATGTATTTGATATCAATACACTCAGATTCTTTTATTTATATTTGTAATATAAATTATTTATTCTTGACATTAAATACTGTGCTCTACTTTACTATGCCCTCCCCAAATTGTATGTAAATTTGAATATTTGAAATTTTTAAATATGCAAATAATTAAAATATTTGTTTCGATATTTAATAAGAACCTGGGATTCTTCAAACGTAGAAGGTCGCATCGTAAATGAGAACTGGGACTCAGCAATAAGGACGTAACTCCCAAAGGTGAGAGGTGAGAAATGAGAAATACTAAAAAGAAGATACTGGACAGTGAAATTTTGGCAGTAGGAGGACCACTATAAAATAGCGCTCGATCCCATCTCTTCACATCAGTCACATCTCCTTCACTCTGAAGACCATAACCCAAACCCGAAAACCCAAAATGAAGATGGTATGTATTTTGGAATTTTGAATCACCGAAAGTGCCTCCACATTTTTTTTCTGGACACCAAGATCTCAAAAGTGTTATACTGTGTTACAAAAAGTGCGAACTTCGGGAGATATATTAAAAAAATTAATTAACATAAGTAAAGCTGTGATTTGCTTTAGTGAAATATTTTGTTGTGACATTTATTTTGAAGTGGAACTGACAGTATTTAGTACACACAATCATTTTTTAATCAAATAAAAAATCGATGTGCTAAAAATATTAAAATTAAATATGTGTGGGGAGAGGGTTACACTAGATATAGAAGCAAAAGTAGATAGCAATTAATAAAAATTAATAATGTGTGTGAAGTTATAAATTAAAGTGGATAATTATCCATTAGCTGATTTTTCTTATTTATATTATTTATGTTTAAACACATTTTTTTGTATGGGTTAGGTTATCAACTCTATCACTCACTTATTTTTCTGTTTTATGTAAATAAATTTGAATATATCAATCTGACCTAAGGGCGAGGGGCTCCCCAATGATTTAAACAAACTTTTCAAATTGAGTATAGTGAGTCTTTTTTAGGTTGAAAATTTATTCCTTGCTTGAAAATTAAACTAGTTTTTTAAACATTAATGTTTTAGTTAAAGATTCATAATTTTAATTTAAAATTGAAATGTTGATATCAAAAATAACTTTATATTTAAAAATTTAAATTTTTGATTGTAAACTTAATTGCTTTGTAGACACTTAAACTGTATGTAAAAAGATTCATTTTTTCAAATTAAAAATGATTGTTCTTCAACAAACTTTTATTTATTCCATTTTTTATCAAAAGTGATCTTTTTTATACTAAAAATGCAGCTACTTGGTTGAAAATTCGTATTTTTTGGTAGAAAATTGAATGTTTTTGTAAAAAATGCTTGGTTGCCCATTAATCCCCGTTTTTTAACAATTTAAATATTTTGCTGAATATTTTTCTTTTTTGGTTTAATTATATTGTGTAATATTGAAAATAAAAATCTTTTTTTGTTGAAGTGTCAACTATTATATTTTTTGTTAAAATTGTATCATTTTAGGTTTACAATACAACTCCTTTGTTGAAAATTGAAATAACTGCTTAAAATATAATTTTTTTGTTGAGGATTCACAATTTTAGTAAAAAATTTCACTCTTTCGTTGAGAATTTATTTACTTTATTTTTAACTGCAAATTTAACTATTTCGTTGAAAATGAACTTTCTTTTTGAAATTTGATTTTTTTTGCTTGAAAATTAAACTATTCCATTTTTTAAATTAAAAACTGATTTAGTTAGGTAATAAATTCAACTATTGGTTTCGAAATGTTGCATTTTGTTAAAAGTTTGTCTTTCTTGGTAAAAAAAATCTCCTTGGTTAAAAATATATGTGTTTGGTTGAGAATTCGTCCCTTTTAGTAGAAATTTAATCTTTTTGCTTGAGAACATAATTATTTGATTGAAAATTTTATTGTTTTGTATACAAATTCCTATTGTTGTCGTGAGTATTCAATAGTTAGTAGAAAATTAAAATGACTATTATTATTAATATTATTATTCAGAATCTGCTTATTTCAAAAGTAAAATCTTTGGAAAAAATTATCTACTTTCTTATTTAATTTAACAAATTTCGAACAATAAAAAATAATATATAAATACCCTTTTGTTGGTTGCGGTTATATACTTCGTTCGGAGGGTAAGTGAAGTTGCGCGGTAGACAAGTACGCAGCAATAAGTAATGGCGAGTTATTTTATTATCGGCGCATCCTCTGCGCAATCGTCAAAAACAATGGCTTTGCTAAATTAGCGCGAACTTCAAAATTTTTTTGTTTCCGATAAAAAATAATTTTATAAAGTAAATATTTTTGAATTACAGGTAATTGTGTTCGCCGCCATCCTGGCTCTAGCTCTTGCTGCTCCCCAAGGAGACAGGCAACAGGAAGTTGTCGTTGTAAGGGAACTTCAACACAACAACATTGGAGTCGATGGCTACCAATACAACTATGAACTTTCGGATGGACAGAAGAAGGAAGAATCGGCTGAATTAAGGAACGTTGGAACTGAAAACGAAGCTCTTGTCGTTAGAGGAAGTTTCTCCTGGGTTGATGCAAACGGCCAGACTCACTCCGTTGAATACACCGCCGACGAAAATGGCTTCCACCCAATAGGATCTGATATCCCAGTTTAAATTTTCCTTTAGTGCAATAAGTCCGATTCTAAATAAAATTTTCTTTCTATTTTCCTAAATTTATGCCTTTTATTATTTCCTTCTAACATTGCTTAGATTTAAAAATAGAAATTTTCCACCAAAATTTTGTTAAAATTGATGGAATATTTCGATATGACTTTCGGAAATTGAAGTAAAATTCTGTTGCTATTTTGAATTTAAAAAAATAATAGAATAAATGAAATATTAGAGTACGTTAACTTCAGATGGATAAAGAACTTTATGTCATAAACTAGGGTGTGGAAAGGGTTAATTTAAAAATTAAAACATTAATTTTCCTGTACTGGCAACAAAACCGAGTAACGATTTTTCAAACTGCAATCAAGAGCATTATAATTTTCCATTTTATTTTACTGAACCTCAAAGTTCGACGATACCAAAAAAACGAAATTTTGATAAAAGACTTGACGCCTTGTCGGTTTTCGTTTCCAGTTCTGAGGAAAGCGAAAAAAAAGGGAGGATCTCAATTTCTGAATTTGGGAAGTAAGTTATAAATTTATTAAAACCAATAACTCTATTTTGCATATAATTTATTCATTAAATAATATAGCTAATTCAATAATTAAATTAACTACCATATTGCAATTTATATTGGAAATCCTTTATTCAGTGCTGAAAAAAAATCAATCAAGTCAGTGTGCTCGTTTAAAAATAAACCAGTCCGTCTCGAATCAAAAAACATCTTCACAAAAAAAGGAAATCAATTAGTTTTCAATTTCCGTCACTTTTTAAAACCTGAGGAAGTTACTGAAGCTTATTTACGCACCAAATCACATGATAGGTAAAATTAATAGGAAAAAATTATTCGATTTTAAAATCTTAAAATTACAATATCCCACTAGACTGACATTGAGATTGCCTATCCGATTTTCTCGAGAAATTTTAAGTATATACTTATTTCATTCGATATTTAATTCAAACAGAATACAATCGAGAAGACTTGATGAAAAAAAACTACTGGCAGCTGTTCTGCCAAAATCGAATTTTGAGATTAAGGCAAACTTCATTTCCACTGAAGTGGATACCGAAAAAAAATTAGCCTGTGGCGAAAAGTCTGGCGTTCGCGCCAGAAAGGTAAATATCGAATTTCTGTTTTAAAAAGGGAGGTCACGAGATGTGCGTCGCCGATTCGACTGTGGCTTTGCAGGATAAGGTATGTACATCCAAATCCATTAGATGCGAATTTTTTACTTTCGATTCAATGGGCCTTGTTTTTCGCGATAAGCCTCTATATCTCGAAAACTGAAGCCCATTGGATCAAAAGAAAAAATACGCACATGATATATTTGCATTTGCTTTCGTCCTGTGAAGCCCCACACCGAAAAAACAATATTCTTATTTCAAGAATATCCCACTAATTTTAAGAATATTTGCAACATAAATAGGAGCCAAGAATATATTCTTAATTTAAGATGTAGGCCCTCTTACCTTACGAATATATATTCTTGTTTAATTTAGGAAATTCCCCACTAAGTTTAAGAATGTTTCCAACTTAGGCGCCAAGAATATATTCTTAATGTACAATGAAGAACATGCACATGTCGCAAAAAAACTTATAGTCAGCACACCATTATTCGCCCTCAGTAAAGTACTTTTCCAGTAGGCACACGATTTTACACATTTTACGAACCTTTTGGAACTTGTGACACAGAAATCTTTCCTGAAATATTTTTGGAACGTTTCTTTCATTTTCATAGAACTCAGCCGGATTGAACTCGGATAAACTAGATCCAACCTCCGTCACGAGATCGCGAATCAATAAAATAGCGAGGTTATGTCTCGGTGTAACCGCGCGAAATAATGCGCATTATTCTTTGCGCATTTCTTGTTTCCCTACTCATATTCTCATTATAAGAATATCTTCTCCCTTTGATTAGAATATATTCTTAAAATAAGAATTTCGCTAACTTTGTTAAGAAAATTAATAAGAATATTCTTGTAAGAATATGATAATCTTATTATTAGAATATCGTTTTTTCGGTGCAGCTGAATCGCTGGCGCATATCGCGCGACATCACCTTAAAATTATAGCCCAATTAATGCATTCTTTTTTTTTAATGCATTCTTATTATAAAAGTTCTCCATAAAACTATTCAATATTTTATAACATAATGATTAAATATAAAAAAATTCTAACAATTTAATTGGGTATCAAATTATGAAACGCAGAGCCATGTGAAGTCGGAAAAAAATGATGGAATTCAACGAGTGAAAAGAGTTTTAGCCACAAAGAATTTCGTATATGATTTTGCAAATCCTCTAAATTCACTGGGTGATGGAGAGAAAAACCTGAAATTATTTCCAAGCCAAGCAGCCATTGGTAAATAAATTATGATTGTCTGCAAATCTATTTTATACTTTTGAGGGCTTCGAATGTTTAATTTTTTCCCAGCTCGAGGTTTTATTTAAGAGTGACTAGGATCTTGAATCGTTTTGAATGAAGTAGTTTTTTCAATTTTATTATTAAAATAATATACTAGTCTGAATTAATATAGTAATACGCATGCACTCTTTAACATTAAAAATAGGTGTTAAAGTCGCTCACAACAAAAAATCATTGGCGACTCTGCCTCATCTGGTTCCAGTTTCTTCAAGTGGAAATATTTTAAAAAGTGAAGAATTTAATTCTGATTCCCCCAAAGGAATGTTATTACCATCCCTTCCAAATCGAAACAATAAGAGACCTAATGGGAATTTCCGATCGATTTCCAAAAGCAGGCACGATGGTATTTACGGTACTTAACATTTTAACATTTAAATTTCGCGCGATAACATCTTGAAAATCAGAGGTTATGTTTAACTATAGTTTTCTTAATTATGGCCCAAAATTAAAATTAGCAAATATTGTTCAGCTTTAATTTCCTTCAATAAATGAACTATCCTTTTTAGAAGGAAGATATCCAAATCCATCTTCATCAAACGAATTCATTCCCGAGTCTAATTGGCAAAAAATAAGACAAAGAACTTCCAATAAAATTCTTTGTGATAAATCTGA
The DNA here is from genome assembly GCA_010014905.2 of Druon quercuslanigerum. Classification (NCBI taxonomy): domain Eukaryota; kingdom Metazoa; phylum Arthropoda; class Insecta; order Hymenoptera; family Cynipidae; genus Druon; species Druon quercuslanigerum. The sequence continues at coordinate 10,049 of JAAAKG020113134.1, forward strand.
AACATCTAGCGCTCGATTGAAAAAACTTTACGAAACGTTTGAAAAATTAAATCAACGATTGGACGATTGCAAATTTGGAAAAAAAGGTTTGAATCTGCCCAATAGTGACGAAATCGACGAACAAACTTATCGAATTCAAGAGAATTTAGTGAAGTCAACAGAAATGAAAAAAATTCAATGTAAAGAAGTTTTTGAGGATTTACAGGGGAAAAAATCGCATCAATCGGACGTAGAAGAGTATCTAGATAAATATGCTCTAAATTTTGATAAACTGAAAGATGAAGATCAATGTTCAAAAGAAATTCATCCCTCGACTGAAGAAGTTGCAGAATTATTAGAAAGATTACACATTCAAGATATTGGGTTTCAGAATTTCGATGAACCTGATGTTTTTGAGGATTTCGAAGGGAGTCCAAAAGAAAAATTTCAAGAATCCAGAACTGTGAACCAAGAATCGCAATTTACAAATAGAATGAGTTTGGAAGAGAAGGAAAAAATTGTCAAGAGGCTTTTAAGTGGAAAATCAGAAGGGGGGATGGATATAGAAAAAAATAAGTTTGATTCTTTTTCTAAGAGTCAGGAGTTTAAAAAGGAGGACTCGAAACCTCAAATTCCGAATTTAATGACGAGAATGTTCAAATCTGATTATTTAAAACATGATTTAAGTTTGTAAGATTTTGTTTTAATAGCAATTAAAAAAAATAAAAACAACTTTATTTTCCTATTATTAATGTGTCTGCTAGTTTTGGAAATTTTTATTATGAAAAAACGTTAGTATGATAGAAAACTATTGATTTAAAAAATATAAATAAACAAATGAAAAGGAAATCACGCATTGAACATCAATCAAATCTATAGAAATTCGTGAATTTAAAAACAGTTGCAGACCGAAATTATCTTTTAAATATCACCCCATAAGCATGTTTTACAGGGTTTCAAAAATACCTTATAAGTAAAAAACTGAGTTTTGCGAGTTTTTGAGGCTAATATATAATTTTTTTGCATATTTTTAATATACAAATTATCTATAATACATTATACATGCATACTACTTTCTGCCGAAAATTAGATTTTTAAATACATTTTCTAAACAATTTATTATTTTTACATTCTCATCCGGTTTTTGTCAAATGTCCATGTTTTTAGGCCCCGTGAATCCGAAAAATAGGTTTTTAAGAATGTGTCCTACTGTGTGGCTCTGTGTCTGTGTGCCGATTCTGTAAATTTTTAGTTTGTTATCATGATAACTTTCGAAAGAATTGACAGATTGGATTGGCCTTTGGTACACTCTTTTAGTGTCCTAAACTAAAGGTCAAGTTCGTTAGTCAGCCATTTTATTATTGAGTTTATAGCACTCTAAAATTCGAACCATTTATCTTAATGACATTTTTCAACAAAATTAACGAAAAGAATACTTTTATGAAATCGAAAATTATAATTTTTATTGTACAAAAAAAAAACTAAACAATCAAAAATTCCATTTAACGGTCAAACTATGGAAGATACGATAAGTGATGATTAGACCAAAATTGTGCACTCAAAACAAATTTACAAATTTGTTATGAGTGACATTCTTACGAAGGTGTCTGTCTGTCTGTGTGCCTGCGCGTATTTCTGTGCGTCTGTAGATGTTTAGTTTATTAGCACGATAACTTTTGAAAGAATGGCCAGATTGGAATGAAATTTGGCATACTCTTTTATGGTCCTAAAATCAAGGTCAAGTTCGTTAGTCAGTCATTTTGGATAAAAATTCAGAAAGTGAGCACATTTTGAAAATGTTTGAGACCACTTTTTTTAAGATTCAAAAATTCTCTGTACAATTATTTATAGTGCTCAAAAATAGAAACAATTTCTTTTGATGACTTTTTTATATAAAAACAAAATTACCAGAGTTCTAGCATTTACAAAATTCCAAAAAGTACAGGAAAGTGAACATTTTAAGCCAAATGACGCTCGATATAAAAAATTCAAGAAAAGAAATATGTTGCTTTTTGAATGCTCTATAAAATTGTGCTAACGACATTTTAAATTTTCTTGAAAAATCGAAAATTCACATTTTTACAGAAAAGAAAACATAATGTAAAATCAAAATTTAAATTTTACGGTTAAACTGTGCAAGATAGGTGAAAAAGTGTGCAGACAAAAATGGTACATTTTTAAAAGATCTACAAATTTTTTCTGAATCACTTTTTGATAGTATGCGTCGTTTTTGTGTTAATCGTGAAAAACATAATTAGAAGTCCAAAAGAAATCTGCCTGCTGCGTGGACACTTTCTCAACCCCAACTTTTGTCTTTTAATTTCTTTTTCGTCTCGTGCGTGGAGTTTTAAAAAGTTTTCCTTTTTAAAAATTTATTAAAAATGTTAAAAAATTAATAAAAAATTAATAAAATTTAAAAAATTATATTTTTCATTGAACTACATCACAGTATTAATTGTGATGTTAAATGTTGATGATTCATATCACAGTATTTTAAAGATTCTCAATTATATAAATGTGCTTTCAATAAATGTATAAGTAATTGGTTTCGTGCCCAGAGGACGGCCGGGTATGAACAGATGGGATCGCATGAACTCCCATATAACGCAACGCTGCTGAAGGTTGTTGACCTTCTCAGCATAAAACACTAACCAGCTATGACTCGGTGTGGCTAAGGATATATTTTAGAAGTCAATAACACTTCGTCTAATTTAATTTAAATGCATGTTATTAATTGTAATCATATACATGTATGGAAATGATATACAATTTGAGGGACAAACCCGAGTGCGATGCACGAGATACGTGATGAGAAAGTGTTCGTTAAAGCCAAAGGAGCTTTAACAAAAGAGAATTCACTATCACCAAATTACTGTTGTTAATGGTTTGACCTCTAGTTTAAAAAAATCTATGGGAATATACAAAGACGGAACGCAGAGTGCAAGGAAACATATTATCGAGCGCGAAGCGTGAGAACCAACAGTACACGGAGAAAAAAGGATGCTCCAATGTAACATCTAGATGTTCAGGATTAACATATTTTATGTTTAACTATAGGACATCAATCTAGGGTTTAAAAATTAACATCTGTAGATATTAAAAAGTAAAATGTTACTTACTAACATCCAAAATGTTCAACTATATTATCCGAGATGTTATGTATAGTTATGTCAAATAACGTCTGTAAATATTTGAGGTGTTTACTTATTTCTGGTCATTTAAGAAATGAATTAATAAATTATTTGTAAACTTATAATAAACTTTATTGTTCGTACATGAACGTGAAACAGATAAAGGGTATTAAATATCGAGCAGATGATACATTGAGTCAATTTGAGGTTACGTTTAATATTTTTAATTCAAAATAAAAAATAAAAACTGGGTAAGTAAGCGGAGAACGAATTATCACTTTTAGGTTACTTAAACTCAAACTTTATTTTAAGTTTATAAACATTTTTTCAAATATGTTCGAGTCAAACTTCAACTGAAACTAAAGATCATACTTCCCTCGTGTTGAGTGTAGACCAACAAAAGTCGTTATCCAATTTTAATTAAAGATAGCTAATTTTGATTCTTTGGAATTGCTCAAAAATTGTAATATTCCATAATTGTAACATCGAAAATACATAACCTTTAAATATAGTCAGGAAAGTGCAATGCGTGATGCGCATGCGCTCTGACGATTTATTATCTAAATGTGTTTGAGTTGAACATAAAAATATTTTTACGCCTAACATATCAAAAAGGTAGTAGATATTTGGCATGAATATCTATATGTTAGGTGGGACAATATTACCCTTTGAACATATACATTTAAACATCCATTTTTCTCCGTGTAGCGAGCTCTAGGCGCGCTCAAACTTGCGAGTAAAGCGAGGCGTGAGGGGAACATGTGCCCGCGAAGCGGGCGGATTTTTACAATTAATTTTCTCTTAGAATAGAGTTACAAAGTCGCGGGGTTCTCCGAATCTTTCAACTTCTTATCAACTTTTCAGTTAAAGCGAACCAGTTTTAAATAAGATTTAACATAGATAATTGTTCAAACAATTTATTATTATTAAGCACATTATTCTCTTATGGTAATGCTACAAATTTTCAGTTTTTTCTATAATTTTCTACTAATGAACAAAAATGATTGTAATGACAAATTATTATTGTTTACAAATATCTTCTTTTATACTAATGCTAGATAGTTGCGTTTTTTCATTCTCATCATTAATGATTGAGAAAGTATTAGAATTGTTAAAAATTTGACACCGCAGTTTATCAACGGATTTCCACGTTTCGAGACCCCCTGAATCCGAAAATCAAATTTTCACGATGGCGTCTGTATATCTGTCTGTCCGTCCGTAAACACGATAACTCTCGAAAAAATGAACAAATGAAATCGATCTTTGCCAAACTTTTTTTAGGTCCTGAAAGAAATAACGTGTTCGTTAACCAGCCATTTTGGATAAGAATTCAAAACATTAGCGCATTTTGAAATTTTTTGAGACCACTTTTATTCTGAAATTGAAAATTCCATATAAGGATATTTATAGTAATCAAAGAAAAGAACAGTTTATCCTAAAGACTACTTTCGATAAAAAAAAATATTGTCAGAGTTACAGCATTTTCAAAATTTTTAAAATCAAAATTTTCATCCACAAAACGCACGATATTAAAAAAAGTCAAAAAACAAAAATCATTGCTTTTTGAAAGCACTACAAGCTTATCGTACCAAATTTTTTGAATTTCTCGGAAAATCGAAAATTCAAACTCTTATTGCCCAAGAAATAATGAAAAATCAAAAATTCCATTTTGTGGTCCAACAATGCAGGATGCGAAAAAAATCAATCAACAAAAATTGTGATCTTAAAAAAGATATATACTAGTTCACTGAATAACATTGAAAATAAAAAAAAAAAGAATTTGTGGACAAATGACAAAAGCTATGAAAAAAACGAGTTAACAAAACTTGTTTACCCGAAAAAAGAGCTACAAATTTGTAATGATTTATTGCATTCTCATCATTTCTGATTGAGAAAATATTAGAATTTCCCGAAATTTGACACCATTACATTAAAATTTTGAAAGCAAATGACGCAAAATACGGAAAAAAGTATCAACGAGAAATTAGAGCTTTTAAAAAATCCTGCAATATGTGTTTTTGCCATTTTTTAACGGGACGCGTAATTTTTTTTATCGTCAGTAATATGCAGAAAATCTAAAATTCCAGTATTACGCCAAAAGACGTAAGAAACGTAAAAAATATAGAAGAATACTTGTAGGATATTAGAGCCTCGGTGGCTCAGTGGTTAGACGCTCGGACTTCACCTCAGAGGTCCGGGGTTCGATCCCTGAGCCGGTA
>JAAAKG020113145.1:0-15377 GCA_010014905.2 Druon quercuslanigerum
AGAATAAAATTATCTTGAGGTTACGGTGCCAAAGGTATATTATTTCTCTCTCTTTATATAGAAGAGAATAATATTACCGATTTTAAGTTTAATTAAATTTAAGCAAGTGTTAGAAGTAAAATACGACGAAGTACCTGCGGCATTCGTTCGTATATTGTATTTAACAAATAAGTTCACTTTGTGTATTTGTTGATATATTTTATTAATAAATAGCAATTAAAATAACTTTTAAGGAGTTTAACATATATAAATATTGTATTATATTAGTTTTTCCTTATTCTTTAAATATAGCTAGGATTAAGTTTCACTTAGTGAAGTTGCAGTAAGTTCCCTCTTTACGTGCGCACAATTTCAGTAAAGGAAATCTGCTAATAATTGATTAAAATAATTGTAGATAGAATCTGATGTCTTCGGTACGTCAAAAATATAAATATTTTGTAAATAAAAAATGAAAGACACTCAAAAATTACTACAAATTATTGCAAATAAACAAAATGAATTTTTGAAATCAGAAATATTTTTATAGTTCCGTGATATTAAATCAAAAGTGTTAAATGCTAAGAGTTTAAAAAACGTTTTCTGATTTCGAAAAATTTCTTTGTTTATTTGCGATAATAAATAGTAATTTTCCAGTACCTGACACTCTTTTATATTCAAAATTTTTATATTTTCGGCGTTCTATAGTCATCATATTCTATATACAATTACTTTTATATTCTGAATCGTTATCTTTGATAAATAGCAAAAAGTGCTACAGGTCTATTCAGAGCGCAAGTGTGTCACTTCGAAATAGCACTCTTTGCTTTGATTTCGAATCACATTGTGCTATTTTCTTTTTTCCGTGTAGCGTTCTATACGAAGAAAAATTATACATTGCGGTCTATAATTTGTGAAAATTACAAAGATTTTGCGAAATGAAAACAAAGGGAAAAGGTGATCATTACCGATTTGTTGATTTATTTGTCGATTTTTTATTTTTACTTTAATTTTTACTATAAAAAACATGAGGCAGTCGACCGGAAAGAATCAACGACCAACAGCGGAGAGGACCACGGACCCAAAGAGCAGTATTGGTATAAGTTCCAGGTTGTTTCAGGCTGTTCTGCGCAAGTCGCGAAATTGGCGCGTCTCATTTATGACAGCATTCCAATTGGTGGACAATATCGGTGACATGCGCAGTGCAGCAAGCGGTTTAATTCAAAAATTTTTGATTTAACAGAGGTTAACTCAAGTTGAGGGGTGTCTAAAAAATTTCATACTGAAGGGGGGGGGGGGGCTTCACTCATGTAGATAATTTTTGCAAAATTCTCAAAAGTATCCCCTGAAGATTATCTTTTTAGTTATAAATTTTAATATTTAGTGGAAAATTTATTTGAACAGACATCATTTTCGGTTTAAAATGCTTTGTAAAAAATGCATCTTTTTGCCTCAAAATTTCAAATATTTTCTTTTGTAAAAATATTTTCTTTTTAAAGTTTTGTTAAAAATTAAAACTTTCTTGCTGATTATTCTAACAAAACAGGAATTTTGCATTAAATATATGAATTTTAAACAAGAAAAAACGTATTTTCAATTAATAGAGTTGAACGAAAAATGAACAAAATTTTTGAAATGAAATGAAAATTTTTTCTCTCCTCAACGAGTTAGATGAATATTTAGCAAAGATTAATTTTTTATAAAAAAAACGAATTGCCGATAAAAAATTTAAGTTTTCAATTATTCAAGCCAAAAAGTCAAATTTTTAGAAAAGAGGTAATTCGCAGTGCGAAAAGCAGAATTTTCAATTAAAAAGTTACTTTTCATTCAAGCAAGATGAATTTTAACAAAATTTTTAACCGAGAATTATAGTTTTTTAATCAAAAAATGTAATCGTTACATTATTCGATAGCAAATTTAAATTTAATTTCAAATGAAAGTCAAATAAACAAGTTTCAGCTAATAGTTAAGTTTAAATTTAAAAAATTCAATTTGAAAAAAAAATCCTAAACACAAATATGCACTTTTAACAAGCAAGAATATTTTTTTACTTAAAAATACATATTTATAACGTAATACATAAATTTCCTTTAAAATAGTTGAATTTATGTCTTTTGTAGAATAAATTCTTAAACAAAAATTAATTTAAAATGTGATGATAAAAAAATTGATTAAACTTTCGACCAAAGAAGCGAGTCTTCGAAAAATTGAATTTTCAAGATATTATTATCATTATAAACGAAATCGTAGAATTTTATATAAAAAATCGGATTTTTCTGTCAAAAATATAGTTTTTAACCACAGCGTTCATTTTAAATTTAATATTTTAATGTTGTACTTTGTTTTTAAATTTTCAAACGAAAAGAATAAATTTTGTACCGAGAAGTTTAAGTTTCTACTAAGTTTTTGACGTTCAAAGTCAAAAGAATGACTTTTATGCTTGAAAATATGAATTTTTTAAGAGAAGGTTTCTTTTAGAACCAACTAGTTAAGTTTTGTAAAAAAAATAGTTAAATCACTGATTAAAGGAGATTAATTTTCTACCAAGATGTTGCATTTTTAATCAAAGAGAATCAATTTTTTAACAATTACTTAATTTTCTAAACATAAAAAAATAAATTTTAAATTAAAAACTTAAGTTACATTTATAATTTTTAAAAAATAATTTTAAACTAAAAAATAAAACGGAATTTTAAACAAAATAGTTGAAATTCGAATTTTTAAATCAGCAACATAAATTGTTAACTAAAAAGGGAATAGTTGGATTTTTAATAAAAAAAAATAATAAGCTTTAACAATAAAATAAGTTTTTAAGAAAATATTTCAATTTTTATTCAAATTGTAGATTTTTAACCAAATGGGATTAATTCAGAAAAAAATGTAAGAGTAGACTTTTCATTTAAAAAAATTATTTCAACTAGAAATATTTAAATTTTTTTATTAGGTTCTATTAATTTAGTTCGAATTACACTGAAAATCCAGAAAAAAGGGAATAAACATGAACTATCTCGAAAAAACGAATAACAGAATTTTTTAATAAATAACAAAATGCATTTTTCTGTCGACAAATGCCTTATTAATTCATTTTTATATTAAATTTGTTTGAAAAAAATAAAAAAATAATGAATTTTGTTAAAGTTGTAATAAATTTCCTAACAAAAAAATTTGACACAAAAAACAAATTTTTCTGTAAACAAATCCCTGATTATTGCATTTGTTCATTAAATATTGAAAATAAAATCATAATATTAATCAAGAAATTATAAATTTTGCTAGAATTTTAAAAAAATTCCTAATTAAAAAAAAGCAAATGAAAAAATGAGTTTTCCCGTCAACAAATGCCTGATTAATGTATTTTGTTTATTAGGTTAAAAAAAATGAATATTGCTGAAGTTATCATGAAATATCTAATTGAAAAAGTTGTCTTTAAAAAACGAATTTTTCCCTAGACAAATGATTGATTAAAGTTTTTGTTTATTAATTTTTTTAAAATAAAATAATAATATTATTAAAAAATTTATGAATTTTGCTAAACTTATCATAAAGCTTCTGTGTAAAAAAATAAAAAACAAAATAAAAAAATGCATTTTTCTGTCGAGAGATGTCTTATTAATGCATTTGTATATAAAATTTGTTTGAAAAAAATTTAAAAATTATGAGTTTTGCTGAAGTTGTAATAAAATTCCTAATAAAAAAGTTGACAAAAAAAAATTTCTGCAGACAAATCCCTGATTAATGTATTTGTTCATTAAATATTTAAAATATAAAATTGTGAATTTTGCTGAAATTATCAAAAAATTCCTAATTCAAAAATTTACATAAAAAAATGAATTTTTTCGTCCACAAATGCCTAAATAATACATTTGTTTATTAGGTTAAAAAAAATGAGTTTTGTTGAATTTATCATGAAATTTCCAATTGAAAAAGTTGACATAAAAAAACGAATTTTTCGCTAGACAAATCCCTGATTAATGTATTTGTTCATTAAATTTTTAAAATAAAATCATAAGATTAATGATCAAAATATGAATTTTGCTAAAATTATCAAAAAATTCCTAATTAAAAAATTTACATAACAAAAATGAATTTTTTCGTCGACAAATGCCTGATTATTGCATTTGTATATTGAATTTGTTTATAAAAAATTTAAAAATTAGGAATTTTGCTGAAGTTGTAATAAAATTCCTAATAAAAAAAGTTGACACAAAAAACAAATTTTTCTGTAGACAAATCCCTGAATAATGCATTTTTTAATTAAATTTTTAAAATAAAATCATAATATTAATCAACAAATTATAAATTTCGCTAAAATTATCAAAAAATTCCTGATTAAAAAAATTCACATAAAAAATGAATTTTCCCGTCGGCAAATGCCTGAATAATACATTTGTTTATTAAGTTTAAAAAAAAAATGAATTTTGTTGAATTTATCCTGAAATTTCTAATTGAAAAAGTTGGCATAAAAAAACGATTTTTTTTCTAGACAAATACCTGATTAATGCATTTGTTTGTTACATTTGTAAAATTATATCATAATATTAATCAACAAATTATAAATTTTACAAAAATTATGATAAAGTTCCTTATTTTTAAAAATTGACATAAAAAAATGCATTTTTTTGTCGACAAATGCCTTATTAATGCATTTGTATATTAAATTTGTTTACAAAATTAAAAAATTACGAATTTAGCTGAAGTTGTCATGAAATTCCTAATAAAAAAAATTGACATAAAAAAAAAAATTCTGTAAATTTTCCCTGATTAATGCATTTGTTTATTAAATTTAAAAAATAAAATCATAATATCAATCAATAAATTATGAATTTTGCTACAATTATCAAAAAATTCTCAATTAAAAAAATTTACATAAAAAATGAATTTTTCCGTCGACAAATGCCTGATTTATGCATTTTTATATTAAGTTTGTTTAAAAAAAAAACAAATAATGAATTTTGTTGAAGTTATGAAATTTCTAATTGAAAAAGTTCACATAAAAAAATGAATTTTTCGCTAGACAAATGCCTGAAAAATGCAATTGTTTATTAAATTTTTTAAATAAAATCACAGTATTATCAAAAACTTTATGAATTTTGCTAAACTTATCATAAAGTTCCTAGTTAAAAAAAAATAAAAAAATGAGAAAAATGAATTTTTCTCTCGACAATTGCCTTATTAATGCATTTATATATTAAATTTGTTTGGAAAAAATTAAAAAATTATGAATTTTGCTCAAGTTGTCATGAAATTCCTAATAAAAAAAATTGACATAAAAAAAAAATGCTGTAAATTTTCCCTGATTAATGCATTTGTTTATTAAATTTAAAAAATAAAATCATAATATCAATCAATGAATTATGAATTTTGCTACAATTATCAAAAAATTCCCAATTAAAAAAATTTACATAAAAAATGAATTTTTCCGTCGACAAATGCCTGATTTATGCATTTTTATATTAAGTTTGTTTAAAAAAAAAACAAATAATGAATTTTGTTGAAGTTATGAAATTTCTAATTGAAAAAGTTCACATAAAAAAATGAATTTTTCGCTAGACAAATGCCTGAAAAATGCAATTGTTTATTAAATTTTTTAAATAAAATCACAGTATTATCAAAAACTTTATGAATTTTGCTAAACTTATCATAAAGTTCCTAGTTAAAAAAAAATAAAAAAATGAGAAAAATGAATTTTTCTCTCGACAATTGCCTTATTAATGCATTTATATATTAAATTTGTTTGGAAAAAATTAAAAAATTATGAATTTTGCTCAAGTTGTCATGAAATTCCTAATAAAAAAAATTGACATAAAAAAAACAAAATTTTCTGTTAATTTTCCCTGATTAATGCATTTGTTTATTAAATTTGATTAAGGCAGACATAAAATTTATAAAATTATTATGAATTTTTCTGAAATTGTCATGAAAACCGATTTTTTTTATTAAATTAACCGACTTGTTTATTAAATTTTAAAAATAAAATAATAATAATAATAATCAATAAATTATGAATTTTGCTACAGTTATAAAAAAACTCCTAATTAAAAAAAATGGACATGTAAAATGAATTTTACTGTCGACAAATACCTGATTTATGCATTTGTATATTAAGATTGTTTAAAAAAAATAAAACATGAATTTTGTTGAAATTATCATGAAATTTCTAATTGACAATGTTGATATAAAAATGAATTTTTTGCTAGACAAATGCCTGATTAATGCATTTGTTTATTAAAGTTTTAAAATAAAATCATAATATTAATCAATAAATTATGAATTTTGCTAAAATTATCATAAATTTCCTAATTGAAAAAAATGAATGTTTCCGTCGACAAATGCCTGATTAATGCATTTTTATATTAAATTTGTTTATAAAAAATTAAAAAATTATGAATTTTGCTGAAGTTGCCATGAAATTCCTAATATAAAAAATTGACATAAAAAAACAAAATTTTTTGTAAATTTTCCCTGATTAATGCATTTGTTTATTAATGTTTTTAAATAAAATAATAATACTAGTAAAAAATTTATGAATTTTGCTAAAATTCCCAACTGAAGAGACTGGTATTGAAAAAACCGAATTTTTCTGCAGACAAATGCCCGAATAATAGACTTGTTGAATTAATTTTTAAATAAAATCATAATATTATTATTATGAACTTTGCTACAATTATCAAAAAACTTCTAATTAAAAAAAATTTACATAAAAAATGAATTTTACTATCCACAAATGCCTGATTTATGCATTTGTATATTAAGATTCTTTAAAAAAAATAAAACATGAATTTTGTTGAAATTATCATGAAATTTCTAATTGACAAAGTTGATATAAAAATGAATTTTTTGCTAGACAAATGCCTGATTAATGCATTTGTTTATTAAAGTTTTAAAATAAAATCATAATATTAATCAATAAATTATGAATTTTGCTAAAATTATCATAAATTTCCTAATTAAAAAAATGAATGTTTCCGTCGACAAATGCCTGATTAATGCATTTTTATATTAAATTTGTTTATAAAAAATTGAAAAATTATGAATTTTGCTGAAGTTGCCATGAAATTCCTAATAAAAAAAAATTGACATAAAAAAAAACAACATTTTCTCTAAATTTATCCCGATTAATGCATTTGTTTATTAAATTTGTTTAAAAAAGTCATAAAATTTATCAAATTATTATGAGTGTTGCTAAAATTGTCATAAAATTCCCAAATGAAGAGACTGGCATTTAAAAAAACCGAATTTTTCTGCCGACAAATGCCCTGATAATGCATTTGTTTATTATATTTAAAAACTGAAATAATGATATCAATAAGAAAATTATGAATTTTGCTAAAATTATCATAAAGTTCCTGATTAATAAAATTTACATGAAAAAATTAATTTTTTTGTCGACAAATGCCTTATTAATGCATTTGTATATTAAATTTGTTTTTGAAATAAATTAAAAAATTATAAATTTCACTGAAGTTGTCATGAAATTCCTAATAAAAAAATTTACATAAAAAAACAAATTTTTCTGTAAATTTTCCCTGAATAATACATTTTAAATGTTTATTTATTAAATTTTGTTCTTGTTTTTCTTTTGTTTATTAAATTTGTTTAAAGAAGTCATAAAATTTATCAAATTATTATGAATGTTGCTGAAATTGTCATGAAAATCCCAACTGAAGAGACTGGCATTCAAAAAACCGAATTTTTCTGCCGAAAAAAGCCCTCATAATGCATTTGTTTATTATATTTAAAAACATGAAATAATAATATTATTCAGAAAATTATGAATTTTGCTAAAATTATCATAAAGTTCTTAATTAAAAAAATTCACATGAAAAAATTAATTTTTCCGTCGACAAATGCCTTATTAATGCATTTGTATATTAAATTTGTTTTTGAAATAAATTAAAAAATTATAAATTTTGCTGAAGTTGTCATGAAATTCCTAATTAAAAATTTACATAAAACAAACAAATTTTTCTGTAAATTCTCCTGATTAATACGTTTGTTTATTAAATTTGTTTCAATAAGTCATAAAATTTATCAAATTATTATAAATGTTGCTAAAATTGTCATGAATTTCCCAACTGAAAAGACTGGCATTGAAAAAACCTTTTTTTTCTGTCGGCAAATGCCCTAATAATTTATAATATTGATTAAATTAGAAGAAAAAAAATCATGAAATTAATCAACAAATTATGAATTTTTCTAAAGTTGTCATAAAGTTCGTAATTTAAAAAAATTGACATCGAAAAAGCGAATTTTTTCTATCGAAAAATACCTCATTACTGCATCTCTTCATTACATTTGTTTATAATTTTTGTATGCTGTTGTTTCCATTCAAATTTCTGACAAAATAGCTTGAAAAAATGAGGAAACTTGGAAAATCGTAGAAAACATTTTATCAACAAATAATTTGTTTACAACATTTATTTTGTTCACAGTATAATATTGGAACATGCTTAAACAATATTACTGTATGCAGCTTAGACGATTTTAACAATTTTTCTGTAATTGAAGAGAACCGGGATCGTAAAAAAATAAAAAATTACCATATTTTCGTTATATTTGTTTATTTATAAAAAACTGAAAACCTAATTCAAAATTTTTTAGTAAATTTTTATGGTTCTAAATGGTCAATACTTGTGGCCTGTACGTTATTTTGAACAAAAAAAGTAATCTTTTCCCCACTCTGCGACGCAGTGTTTGTCGTTCTGAATTTCTCCTATATTGGCTGAGCGTGATGCCCTCAGGAATTCCTGGCCTCGTGCTTTTCTTGATACAGGATCCATTGGATTTCCTGGTTTCCGATTGAAATCGTGATTCCAGATTGATTTTCGATCATGGAAGTAGATGTAGAATTTCAAAATTGCTCCGGGTATATGATCCGATTCTGATTTTTCGTATCCGATAGGTTTCAGATTCCCGAATAGCACACAAGTTTTCCAAAACCTTCCTGGATTCTAGTGAAAGGTGGGGAGAATATCGAAAAATTTTCCAAGAAGATTCCCGAAATTAATTAAAGTTTTGCGCATCAGATGACGTTCCCAAGAAAAGTTGAGTGAACGTTTGTGCGGAATTTCATTACAGCAGAACCTCGATTTTGTAACCCCCGGTTTTGTAGTTCCCAAAATTACTGGTCCGCGCAGTTTTTAAACAAGCTGTGTGAGAGCCAGTTGCGACTCCCGTCTTCGAAGTAACGCAGTGCGCGAGTACTCAGTCCAATATAATGCGCAATATTATGCACTCCAATTGGAAACTTAGCAAAAATTGGAATTCTATTGTTTAATATGCATTATTTAAGTTGAAAATTAAACTTTAGTTAAATTCAATAGTTTTTTTTTTTGTAAAAAAAAAACTTCTTGGTAGAGAGTTCAAATTTTTGGTGAAAAATTGTGCTAGTTGGTTAAAAGTTGAACTATTTTTTTGATATTTTCCTTTTTTCTTATACAATTCTTCAGTGGAAAATTTAAATCTTTTTCAAAAAGTCGTTTTTGTATGTAATTTTATTCTTTAACTGAAAATTCAACTACATCTTTTGTGTTCATTCGAAAATCGTCTTTTGTGTTAGGAAATAAATACTCTTAGTTAAAAATTTATGTTATGGTTAAAAAATTGATCTTTTTGGTTTTAAATTTACGTACCTCATCGAAAGTGGAACTACCTTATCAACTATTTTTTTTTTTTGTGAAAAATTATCTCTTTAACAGAAAATTGAAATATTTAATTGAGAATTAGTTTTTTTACTTACTTTTCAAATAAATTTTAATATATCATTTCGTTTTGAACATTTACCTTTTTTTACTCAAAAATTCCAATTTTCGCTTGAAAATTCATCTTATTGGGTGGCATCTCAATATTCATGGTTCAAATTCATCTCCTGGGTACAAAAATTTCCTTTAAAATATTTTTTTCTTTCTTTTTTAGAATTAATTTTTTAAACTAAAAATTTAATTTTTTTATTTTTGTTTGAACATTGATCAAAAGTTCATATTTTTTTTATTGAAAGTGCATACATTTTTTTAAAATTTAAGTTAAAAATTAATTTTTTAAACTGAAAATTCGATAAATAAACATTTCTATTTTTTCGTAGAAAATAATTTCTCTTATTTTAAAATTTCTATTGTTGTTTGAAAATTTGTCTTTTGCTTTAAAAATTAAACTGCTTAGTTAAAAGTTGAGTTGCTCGTTAAAAATTTATTTTTGTTATTTAAGATGCCTCTCTTTGTTTAAAATGACAACTCGTTGGCTGAAAGCTAAACTAATTTTTTTTTAAATAATTTTTTCTTTAGAATAGTTAAAAATTCTTTTTTTTTGTGCAAAATTAGTTTTTCAAACTGAAAATATGTCTTGTTGGTTGAAAATTTATCTTTTTGGTTAAAAATTTTACTAATTTTTTGAAATTTAAATTGATTTTTTTAAAATTCATTTTTTTATTAAAAGTGCATCTATTTGTTTGGATTGTCTACTAGTCCTTTCGACTAAATTTATCTTGTTATTTGAAAACTTGTCTTTTGGTTTAAAAATATAATTTTTTCTTTAAATTTAAATTGCTTCCTTAAAAATTTCTTTTTGATATTGGAAACACATTTATTTTTTATAAATTTCTACTAATTTACTAAATGTTAATCTATTTTTATGGGAATTTTTTTTTCTAAGAAGATTGATGTTTTTGGTTAAAAATTTAACTATTTTGTGAAAAATTAGTTTTTTTTACTAAAGATTAATTTTTTAAACTGTAAATTTAACAACCAAAATTTGTATTTCTTGGTAAAAAATCAAGCCTCTCAGTTAAAAATTTATTTTGTTGGTTAAAAATTTATTTTTTTGGTGGAATATTCTTCTCAAGGTTGTAAATTTAACTACTTGATAAAAATTTGTTTTTCTTGACTTCAAAATTAAATTTTTACGTTGAAAATTCGATATAAAAAATTTGTTTTTTTTTTTAGTAGAAAATTAATCGTTTTGGTTGAATTTATCTGGTTGTTTGAAAATTTGTCTTTTGGTTCAAATTTTTTTTTTTTATTTGAATTTCTTTCTTAAAAATTCCTTTTTGATATTGGAAACACATTTCTTTTTTTTTTAATTTCTACTAATTGGCTAACAATTGAACTATTTTTTTGAAAATTATTTTTTTCCATAGAAGATTGATCTTCTTGGTTATAAATTTAAATTTTTTGGCAGAAAATTCGTTTTTTTTAATAAAGATTAATTTTTTAAACCCTATATTCAACAACCGAAAGTTGTCTTTCTTGGTAAAAAAAATCCATTTAGTTAAAAATTTATTTTGTTGGTTGAAAATTTATTTTTTTGGTGAAATATTCTTCTCAAGGTTAAAAACTTAACTATTTGATTGAAAATTCGTTTTTCTTTAGTTCAAAATTAACTTTTGAAGCTGAAAATTCCATATAAAATTTTTTATTTTTGGGTAGAAAATTAATCCTTTGGGTTAAATTTATCTTGTTATTCGAAAATTTGTCTTTGGTTTAAAAATTTATTTTTTTCTTGAAATTTGAATTGCTTCCTTAAAAATTTCTTTTTGATATTGGAAACACATGTCTTTTTTGTTAATTTGTACTAATCGTCTACAAAATAAACTATTTTTATTGAAATTATTTTTTTCTTAGAGGATTGATGTTTTTGGTTAAAAATTTAACTATTTTGTGAAAAATTAGTTTTTTTTACTAATTATTAATTTTTTAAACTGTTAATTTAACAACCAAATTTGTATTTCTTGGTAAAGTTAAAAATTTATTTTGTTGGTTGAAAACTTATTTTTTTGCTAGAAGTTTCAGTTGAAAATTAACTTTTCAAGCTAAAAATGCGATATAAATTTTTTTTATTTTTAGGTAGAAAATTAATATTTTTAGTTACATTTATTGGCTTGTTTGAAAAAGTGTCTTTTGGGTTAAAAAATTTAATTACTTCTTTGAAAGTTGAATTGTTTTCTAAAACTATTATTTTTATTATTGGAAATACCTTTCTTTTTTCTAATTTCTACTAATTTGTTAAAAGTTGAAGTACTTTCTTGGGAATTAATTTTTTTTTCTTAGAAGAATGATCTGTTAAGTTGAAAATTTAACCATGTTGTGAAAAATCTGTTTTTCTTTGATTAAAAATTTTTTTTTTAAACTGTAAATTTAAAAAACAAAATTTGTATTTTTTGGTACAAAAACAAAGCCAAAAAAACAAAAACAAAAATTGTTAGTTGAACAATTCTTTTGTTGGTTGAAAATTTGTCTTCACGGTTAAAACATAAAATTAACAAAAAACTAAATTGAAACTAAAAATTAAACTATTTTCTTTTCAGTTAAAAGCTTGTAGTTTTTAGTTGCAAATTAAACTATTTATTGAGTTGAAAATTCCACTTTTTGGCAGAAAATAAATTTTTGTTGAAAACTTTGTTTATAGTTAAAAATTCATCGTTTAGTCAAAAATTTGTAATAATTTATTAAACTTTAAGCTACTTTCTTCAACACTGATTTTTTAATTAAATTATTTGGATACAAATTAATTTCTTTTATCAAAAAATAAATATTTTTAAATGAAAATTTAGGAATTGAAAGCACTTTAAATTAATATACGACCCAAATTGATTTTATATAAAAGAATTAATCTTCGTTAATTACTAAAATAAGCCCATTTGTCCATTAGTTCAGGAAATTATTTTTTTATTGACTGGTTTTCCAATATAATTATTTTTCTACAGATTTACCGGAATCTATTTATAGATAAGAAATCGGCGCCTAAACTAATATTATAAAAAAAACTTTCACTCGGGATATCAAGCCTTCAATTTAATTTCAACTTGATTGGCAAAATTCATAAAATGATCCACATATGCTTCCAATTCATTCGCATAAATTTAATTAGCATTCATGATACGAAAGACTAGACTTTCACAAGACTAAAATAGAAGATGTGTAGGTTTTGATTTGATTACAAGGATGTAACAGGACATTTTGTGAAAATATCTAAACCAATTTTATAACATTGTCTAAAATTAAAATTCCAAAAAAAAAAACAAAAAAATAGTTTTGTTAAGAAATTTAATAAGGATATTGTTAGATTATGGTAGGTCAGAAAATATTCGTCAATTGAAGAATCGATGCGTCTCGAAGACGCTAACAAATATATCACATACATTATTATTGGATTCCCAATATGAAAATAGTTCTGCTGCTAAACAACAGAAACCATATTTAAAAAAAAAAAACTTATAAATCGACATTTTTCGACAAGGGGAGATCATAGAAGGTTCAATAGAGTATTCAACGCGTCTCGAAGACGCGAACAAAGGTGTGGCATTCCTTATAAGAACAAAATTCTTTTCAACAAACAAACAACATCGAATTGTTGTATTTAGAATTAAAAAGAAAATTTAAAATAAATAGAATAAGTAACTTTTTTGAAACTTCATAAAACGGTTCTAGTCGGTCTAAAAATGTTTAAGAGTAGGTCAATCAATGCATCTCGAAGACGCGAACAAATATATCATATATATATATATATATATATATATATATATATATATATATAATTTTTGGATTTCCAATATTAAGAAAGTTATTCGGATAAACAACAGAAAACAATTCTTTTTTAAATTTATATATCGATATTTTTCGACAAGGGGAGGTCATAGAAGGTTCAATAGATCATTCGACGAGTCTTGATGACGCGAACAAAAGTGTGGTATTCCTTATAAGAACAAAATTCTTTTCAACAAACACAATACACACATTTTTTTGAAAATTAATAAATTGATGTTGGTGTATCATAAAATACTCAACAAGATGTCGATGGATGCATCTCCAGGACGTAAACAATTACACTACAGATCGAATTGTTGTATTTAGAATCTCAAAAAACTTTTTTTATATACATAATATAAGTAATTTTTCGAAACTTTAAAATCGATAATAGTGGGTCTAAACTTATTCAAGAGTAGGTCAATCGATGTTTTTCGGTGACGCGAACAAATATATCATATACAATATTATTGGATTCCCAATATTATGAAAGTTCTTCTAATAAACACGAAAAACCAAATTTAAAAAAAATTTAAACAAAATTCTTGCCAACAAGCAGAATACACATATTCTTTCGAAAATTAATAAATTAATGTTGGTGTATCATAAAATACTTAACAGCAGGTCGATAGGTGTATCTCGAGGACGTTAACAATTAAACTAAACATGAAATTTTTGTATTTAGAATTAAAACGAAAATTTAATATAAATAGAATAAGTAACTTTATTGAAGCTTTATAAAATGGTACTAGTAGGTCTAAAAATGTTTAAGAGTAGGTCAATCAATGCATTTCGAAGACGCGAACAAATATATAATATATATTATTATTGGATTTCCAATATTAGGAAATTTATTCTGAAAAACAACAGAAAACAATTTATTTTAAAATTTATATATCGACATTTTTCGATAAGGGGAGGTCCTAGAAGGTTCAATAGATCATTGGATGAGTCTTAGTGATGCGAACAAAAGTGTGCTATTACTTATAAGAACAAAATTCTTTATAACCAACAAAATACACACATTCTTTCGAAAATTCAAAAATTGATGTTGGTGTATCATAAAATACTCAACAACAGGTCGATGGATGCATCTCGAGGACGCAAACAATTACACTAAAGATCGAATTGTTGTATTCAGAATCTCAAAAAAGTATTTTTTATATAAATAGAATAAGTAATTTTTTGAAACTTTAAAATGCTACTAGTAGGTCTAAAAATGTTTAAGAGTAGGTCAATCAATTCGTTTTGGTGACGCGAACAAAATTGTGGTATTCCTTATTAGAACAAAATTCTTTCCAAAAAACAGAATACACACATTCTTTCAAAAATTCATGAATTTATGTTGGTGTATCATAAAATACTCAACAACAGGTCGATGGATGCATCTCGAGGACGCAAACAATTACACTAAAGGTCGACTTGCTGTATTTAGAATCTCAAAGAAGTATTTCTTTATATAAATAGAATAAGTAATTTTTTGAAACTTTAAAATGGTACTAGTAGGTCTAAAAATGTTTAAGAGTAGGTCAATCAATTCGTCTTGGTGACGCAAACAAAAATTGTGTTAATCCTTATTAGAACAAAATTCTTTCCAACAAACAGAATACACACATTCTTTCGAAAATTCATAAACTGCTGTTGGTCTATCATAAAATACTCAACAGCAGGTCGATAGATGTATCTCGAGGAGGTAAAAAATTAAACTAAACATAGAATTTTTGTATTTAGAATTTAAAAAAAAAAATATAATATAAATAGAATAAGTATTTTATTTAAAACCTTATGAAATAGTACTAGTAGGTCTAAAAATGTTTAAGAGTAGGTCAATCAATGCATCTCGATGACGCAAACAAAAGTGTGGTAATCCTTATAAGAACAAAA
>JAAAKG020113156.1:0-15376 GCA_010014905.2 Druon quercuslanigerum
TACAGCGCTTGCGCGGCGGTAGGATGTCTCATGTCTCGAAAATGCACAGCAGACGTGCCAAACGAGTAGACAAGATTCATGCTAGCGTTTGGTACTGCTGGCGTGCTAGTAGGTACGTCTGCTATCCCAAAATTTTTTCCGTGTGACTTCAAAATTTCTGAACAGCATTCACTCCGTATTAACTTTCATAATTCAATTAATTTAAATTTTGTTATTCCTTGATAAATATTTTATATTATTATGTATTTAGTTTCTTTTTCTACACACTAATTTAGAATTTGAAAACTTAAAAGTACAGAATTTGTCAACATGAGAAGTGGTAAAGGGGAAATGTAATATGAGGCAGGCGGGATTAGAGACGCTTTCAGAGATCATTTTAGGGGACAAGTCGGAGACCAAGCTACAGGAAATCGCAACTGCGATGTAGAACACAATGCGTTAGAAAACTCATTTGAGAGAGTCTGTGTCACTGAGGTTAGGGACATAATCAAGAACTTGAAAAACGGTAAGGCTTCTGGAGTAGACAGTATTAACACTGAAATGCCTTAACTCGGCGGGTGGTCAGATTATCGTACCAATATACAGAAGAAAGAAAAATAAAAGCGACTGCAATAACTGCAGACCGATAAGTTTATTAAGTACCGTCAGTAAAATATACTCAAAAATACTTATCAGTAGGGTAATGAAAATAACAGAAGAAAGGATTTGAGTAGTCTAAAGTGGGTTTATGCCAGGAAGATCATGTAGGGATCAAATATTTAGCTTAAGGCAATTCACAGAAAAAAGTGGGTAAATGGGAAATTGAATGGCTGGTTGGATATTATGAAAGGCGTTCGACAAGGATAGGTTATGTCCTCATGGCTATTTATATTATTTATAGACAAGCGTTTAAGAATGGCTCTTTTCGACGAAGCAGGTGTGGATCTCGAAACGGTAAAGGTACGTGGGTTAGCGTTCGCAGATGATAACGTTGTCATGGCAGAATCTATCGAAGATTTACAAGGAATGTTGAATAAACTGAATGAAAGCATGATGAGCAGGGGAAGAGGAGTTAGATAGACGCTTAAATAAAAGTAAGAAGGTTATTGGTAGAGCAGGCCTCTTTTATAAGAAGTAAAAATATATCAAATAAGGCTAAGATGGCAAAACAGAATACCATATTTTTACCAACTGTACTATACTGCAGAGAGACATGGCCATATCAAAAAAAAGATAAGAGTAAAATTAAAGCGATTTACATGAGATTCTTGGGCATAATATGCGCGAAAAATCTGATGGTAGGTAAGGTAAAGTAAATGGCAGCGTGCCCAGAAACAGGCCGCGGAAAGAATGGTTAGAATGGTGAGTGAGATCCTTCTTAGAAGGGACATAAGAAGCCGTAAAAGCACGAGAGACTGTATGAAAAAATGCATGGACGTTAAAGAAGCTAGAGAAGTATGCCAGGACAGAAAAGTATGGAGAAAAATAGTTAATAAGAAGCGTGTTAGCAGAGTGAATGAAGCCTGAAACAAAAAACCTTGGCTACTAATGGACCCAAGTAGACAACCTCATATGACGACTTTGTGAGGATCTTCACTTGGGGTGATTGCTAGAGAGATTGATCAGCAACCTGGGTCGGCGCAGTGTTGCGGAATTATACCATGTGTAATTTTTCAAAAATTTGATTTGTTTATTCGTGATGTTAATTCTTAAGAATCCGTAAAGATAAACTGTTCAAAATGTTGCATTATATGCAAAAATGACGAAGTTTTCAATACGAAAATACAAATTTTGAATAAAAAAGTTAATTTCAAAATAAAAAAATTGAATTTTTAAGACAAAAAAATACAATTTTCTGCAAAAAATTTTAAAGCTTTAACCCAAAAATATGAAGTTTCAATCGTGAAATGTGATTATTTAAGGAAATAAATGAATTCATAACTTAAAAATATACATTTTTAAGCAAACCTGAAGTAGTTACATTTTTAGACAACAAAAAAATTTTTATCCACAAGGGAAAAGCGAATTTTAAACTAAATTAATCAATTTTTAACTAAATTTTTGAATGTTTAATGAAAAAAATGTGTGACTAAAAAGAAAACAGAATTTTCAATCAAGAAGATGCATTTACTGTCCCAAAAGTACATTTCTCAACAAAAAATATTAACTTTCAGCTAACGAAGATAAAGTTTTTACTGATAATGCAATATTTGAAATTTATCTTAAACTATTAACAATCAAACTATTAACAGTTAAATTTTCAGTTATAAATATTAACTTTTAATTTTAAAAAGAAATTTTTTACAAAATTGGTTAAAAAATCAATTTTAAAGAAAAAGGATAAATAGTTTATCAAAAAAATTTTTTTCACATAATACATGAATTTTCAAGAAAAAAATAAAACGTCTATTTTGTCACTACAAAAATCATTATTAAAAAAAACAATGTCAAACAAAATACTGAAATTTTTAATCAAAGACATTCATTCTTGACCAAAAAATAATTTTTCGAATAGCAAGATTAATTTTCTACCAAAAAAAGATTATTTTTATTTTTTTTAAACAAATACATTTTTAACAAAATACAGGAATTTTTAATAGAATGCTTAAATTTCTATTCCAAAAATACTGCATTAAACTAAACAAAATTATGTTTAAATAAAAATATTACTTTTCAAAGAAATAGTAAAATTTTCTGGAACAAATTAATTTACAAATTTAAGAAGCAAAATCTTTTACACAAAATTTATTTTCAACAAAGCATTCAAATTTTTGACAATAATATGGATTTTCAATTAAATAAGAAATCAGTTAAATTTAAATTGGAAAAATAATTCTTTAATTTAAAAAAAAATTTTGAATAACTTATTTAAATTTTTAACCGAAAGAAATGATTACAAAAAATGTACAAAAAAATTAATTTATCACAAGAAAAGAACAACTTTAAGAAATTACACGAATTTTCAATAATAATGTTGAATGCGTATAAAAAAGGGATAAAAAAAGAGAAGATAAATTGTTAATGGAAAATGGAATAATTCTATTTTCATTAAAAACAATTAATTTTCAAACAATATATTAAAATTTTTAAACCAAGATAAAAACGAATTTTCTACAAAAAAAGTTTTTAGTTTTAAACGAAAAATATGAATTTTCTAACCAAAAAATATTAGTTTTAAACAAAATACATCACTTTTCATCTAAAAAAGATAAACACACAAGTAAAATTAAATGTTACATTTTTAGTTAAAAAATTAAATAATTATTCCCGCATTGGACACTTCCCGAAAAAACATAAGACAACAAAAATTAATTTTTAATTAAATAAAATGAGTTTGTTTTTACTAATGTTGAATTTTTAACAAAATATTAAAGTTTCTAGTTAAAAACGTTAATTTTCAATTTAAAAGACAAAATTTTAATAACCAAATAATAATCAAATTATCAGTTAAAAAAATTAATTGTTATTAAAAAACACGAATTTTTAATTAATTGATTCTACTTTCAACTAAGGAAATAAAGTTCCAACTAAAAATATAATCTTTCTACCAAAAGAGGGAAATGTTCATGAAGAAAATAAATTCCATTGTTAAATAGTCAAATTTTAATCCGAAGAAATTAATTTTTAATTAAAAAGATGAATTTTTAACAAACAACCTAAATTTTTTCCAAAAGGATGATCTTTCAAACAAAATAGTTAAATCTTTATAAAAGAGTATGGATTTTTAACAAACAAAAATTATTCGTATAATTTTTAATTATAAAATTTAATTTTTAATAAATAAAATGTCAACCAAATATTTGAATTTTCAAATGATGCAGGGAATTTTGAACCAAAAAGGTTAATGTCCTAACAATAATGATACATTTCTAACAAAACAGTTAAATTGTTAACCAAAAAAAAAAATAAACAAAGAAATTTCAACTAAGAACCCTAATTTTATACCAAAAAATGAGACGTTTTTTTAAAAAAGAAAAATAATTTTTAACAAAATATTTGAATAAAAAAAAAAGTTTTGGAAATAAAATATTTATTGATTAAAAAAAAATTAATTTTTAACTTAGTATTGTAATATTTAAACAAAGACTATGAATTCTCAAAAAGACTGAATTATTAATAATACACATTTTTAACCAAGCAGCTAAATTTTCAATACAAAATAATAAAATTGGCAAACAGAATAAAAAAATTAATAATCGCAAGAACAATGGGGTGCTTTTGACTCCCTAAAAACCATTTTGGTCACGTAAGAAAAAATATGTGTCGCTTAGTTTTTCGAATACTACAATATTCAGAAGGGGGGTGTTAAAATTTGCGAAAAAAGTCTTACGAAATTTGTGGATGACCCCTAAACTTCAACTTCAGTTTATCGAAAATTCCCTGACTTTCCCGGATTGGCGAGAACTCCTTATCCTGTAGCATCCCTGTATTTAAAATTCTTTCATACCTAATTCCCAAAATTGAGAGAAATTTTATTCCTCAGAGCTAAAATACTTTTCGATATAAAGGGAGGATTAACAGATTCTCCTTTCTGGAAGGACGGTCAACTCTTCTACGTATCGACCATGCGTCATCAACTCTGTTCCTATCATGTAGCGGATAAAAAAAACTATTGCGCTACTATAGGTATGCAAATCCTTTTTATTTTTTCTTCCTTATTAAAATTATCCATAATCGTGGAAATTTTTAGGGATTGTCTAGTTGAATTAAATCGCTAAAAACAGATTTTAAAGAAATGTTTTAATAAATTCACAAAAATTGTAAGAGATAGCAAAAAATATAAGAAGTATCATTCAAGAGGTTTCAACAACAAGTATCTTTCTTGTATACAAAACAAAGTTGCTTTCGCTTATATTTTTTTTTCTTATTTTTATTTTCTTTCACTAGTTTAGTAACTGTTGCTGCCTTTACTCCTTTTCCTCTTGTTTCTTCAAATGACATATGCAACTGATTTCTTCTTCTCTTATTGTTATTTGTTTTAATGTCTCTCTTGAGCATCCAGCAAGAATCTGCCATCATTTTTTCATTCCATCTTCCTTGGTATCGATTCTCCATTACACTTATATATTGATGAAATGGTTCTCCCTGTTCTTCACTGACGTCTCCTAGATTAAGAGGAAAGTAGTCGAGATAAGAATGTAAGAAATGCACTTTATAACTCATTAAGCACCCAAGTTTTTGATATTTTACAACATTTCTTCGACTAGTTCTTCATAGTGCTCACTCTTGTTATTTCCTAAAAAGTTCTCTCTAACAGTTTTCAAGCTTTGCCATGCAGCTTTCTCTGTGTCATTCATTTTCGTGATAAATGTTTTGTCTTCAAATAGAGTTCGAATTCGAGGATCATAAAAAATACCTTCTTTTAATTTGGTATCACTTAGTGCTCGAAACTTTTCTCCTAAATACTGGAAAAAATCGCCATCCTTATCCAGAGCTTTGACGTACTGCTTCATGAGGCCAAGTTTAAAATGAAGTGGTGGTAGCAGATAGTTTGATGGGTCAATCAGTAGCATACGTATAATGTTCTTCGATCCTGGTTTAAAAATCTGTTCTAGTTGGTCATACTTTTTTAACGCAATGATTTACCCTGTCTTTACTATCCCATAAATATAAGAAGCAGGGATTTTTTGTAAAACCTGATTGTTGTCCTAATATCATGGTTGCAATTTCATGGTGACCACAAATTTTCCATTGATGTTCCGAGTACTTTATTTTTTCCAATACTATTTCTAAATTTTCATAAGTTTCTTTCAGCTTAGTGAAGTGAGCTATGGAAATAGATGCGAATTCGTTTCCGTTATGAACTAGAACAACTTGCAGATTTCGTTTTGGCGAATCTTAAATTCCTTTTCTCTATCTCGATAAGAAGAAGCTGTTGTTTCTTTTGCCAACAGGTTTTTCTTTTTAAGAAATAACGTTAGATATTCAGCTCCATTGTTTAGTAATCCTGAATCGCGAACAATATCACTCAACTCTTTTTGGCTAAAGGTTTTAGGAGCTTTTCTTTTACCACCTGAAAAGTATTCTCCATCCTCGGGACTTTCTTATTCAGAAGATTCATAAACTTCGATTGCCCACATCCATGGGTTCGGTGGTCACAATTTCTTGCTCGACTTCTATTTATTTAGATTTCACTATCGAAGAAACGATTGCGTTTACAATTTCAGATTTAGTAATCATATTAAAACCTTTAGTATTAGTCATATTAAAGTAGCAGTCATTTTGACATGAAGCAGGTAATTTTAATTGGCTACTTGAATACCAAAGCCTTTACTGTAATTCAGTTTTTTTTTGTCAAATATATATTTTCAGTATATGATTAATTTATTCTCCACAAAAGCAAGACCGATTCCTTGTTCCTGTAACCAGGTACCTCCATGCCGTGACTATGGGCAACATAACGATCTGACTAAGTCCTGGGTTAACGGCTTTCATGATGTCATGGCAGGCACAAGTGATAAGTGTCTTACCAATGATATGGTCTTCTCCAATATGTCAAAGTGACTGCTACTTTTGTACGACTCATATCACAGGTTTTAAGACGGCTACTAAAACTGAAATTGTATACGCAGACGTTTCTTCAGTAGCGGAACCTAAAAAAATAGAAGTCGAGGATGAAACTGTCACCACCGAACCCATGGATGTGGACTACTCAGGCAAAGTAGAAGAAATGAATGTTGATGAGTCCTGTAAAGAAGAAAGTACCGAGGATAAAGAACAATCTGATGAAGGATACTTAGACGTAGAATACGTGCCATCTCGTGAAAGAAAAGCTCCTGAAACATTCAACTAACAAGAGGTAAGTGATGTTATTAGAAATATAGGATTACCTAAAGATGGAGCTGAATATCTAGCGGCATTTCTTAAAAAGAAAAAGCTGTTGGTAAAAGGAACAACAACTTCTTTTTATCGACGTAGGAAAAAACAATGTAGGGAATTTTTTACAAGCGATGCAGAGAATTCGTCGGTATATTGTACAGATGTTAAAGGTTTAGTCGAGGCAATAAAACCGAATACGTATAAAGACGAGGAATGAGACTTTTTATTGATTCGTCAAAATGAAGTCTGAAAACTGTTCTAGTTCAGAATGGAAACAAATTTGCATCTATTCCCATGGCTCATTCGACTAAGCTCAAAGAAACTTATGAAAATTTAGAGATGGTATAGGAAAAAATAAAGTACTCGGAACATCAATGGAAAATGTGTGGTGATCTTAAGATGGCCGCTATGCTCTTAGGATAATAATCAGGTTTTAAAAAAAATCCCTGCTTTTTATGTTTATGGGATAGTAGAGGCAGGGTAAATTACTACGTTAAAAAAGTATCGATAACGAGAACAGGTTGCGATACATGATCGAAGAACATTATACGTACGCCATTGATTGACCCATCAAACTATCTCTGAATAAAGATGGCAATTGTTTCCAGTATTTAGAAGAAAAGTTTTCAGCAATAAGCGATGCTAAATTCAAAGAAGGTATTTTTGATGGTCCTCAAATTCGTACTCTATTTAAAGACAAAACATTTATTACGAAAATTAATGACACCGAGAAAAGCTGCATGACAAAGCTTGAAAATTGTTCGTGAGGATTTTTTAGGAAATAAAAAGAGTGACCACTATGAGGAACTATTTGAAGAATGGTTGGAAAATTTCAAAAACTTGGGTTGTTTGATGAGTTATAAAATATATTCATTACATTTTTATCTTCACTACTTTTCTCTTGATCTAGGAGACGTCAGTAAAGTACAAGGAAAATGATTTCATCAAGGTATAAGTGCAATGCAGAATCGATACCAAGAAAGATGAAATGACAACATGATGGAAGATTTTTGTTGGACTCTTAAGAGAGACATTGAAATAAATAACAAAAGGAGAAAAAGAAATCCGTTGCATTAATAACTTAAAGAAAAAAGAGTTCGTTACAAGAGAAAAATAGAGTAAAGGCAGGGACAGTTACTAAGCTAGTGAAATAAAATAAAAATAAGAACAAAAATATATGCGAAAGCAACTTTGTTTAATTTCTAATGATAATTTATTCCATAGGCGATGGTCTGGTGTCTTTTGCTGTTCCTGTTGATGGCCATGCCGATAAATTTGTTGTGGGTTCAATTAATGACATTTTGTTGGTCACATGGGATGGTAAGAGCACTAATAAAAAAACTCCTTTAACAAAATTGCTATCTGTGGAAGAAAAAATCCCTGGCCACGTACTGAATTCTGGAAAATGCGACCCGTCAGGCAGGCTATGGTTTGGTAAGGAAATCCACTGAGTTTGAATTTAAACTTTAAGTTAAATAAGAGAGGAAAATAACTTCAAAAAAAGCGTTTCATAGTATAATTCTACAATTATATCCGATGACCCTGGATTAGCTTTGTATACAAATTTATTCCGGATCATCTAAGATCATTTCGGATTTCATAGGATTATTTTGGAATTCATCAAATTATAGTGGAGTACTCCATCTAAACTATAGACTTAAGCAAATTTTCAATAAAATAGAATTCACTTTAAAACAAAATTTTTCGTTTGCAACAAAATACATGAGTTTTTTTACCAAATAGTGAAATTTTGAACCAAAACACATACAATGTGTAAAATATAAGAAATATAGGAAATATCAAACAAGAAGATTAATTTTTTACCGAAAAAGACGAAGTTTCAATAAAATAAACGTAAATTTGCAAGGCAGTTGTTGAATTTTCAACATAATATATTATTTTTAACAAAAACTGTATCTGCCATCAAAAAAGTTCAATTTTCTGCTAAAGTAGATCCCTTTTCAACTTTAAAGTTTACTTTTGCACAAAATTGTTGAATTCAAACTCCGAGCATTGTCGTCCCGAGCATTACCGCTCCCCCAGATTTTCGCTCGTGTGCTCACAGTGCTCCTCCAGGTGGAAAAAGTGTCACAAAAATGGATGCAAAAGCGGCCAACGCAGAAAGTTTCTATACCAGTTGGCGATTAAAAGTCACCTAAATTTGGAAGCATAGCTTATCTCTTTCGTAAGAGGCACCTATTTTAACTTTTTAACCTGTAGGAGCCAACAGTACGAAGCTTAGATAGTCTCTTCGGTTAATTTTAATAAGTTTATCGTTCAGGCTCAAGTGGTAAATTTTTGTACTTCGCTCTCTTAATAATGCCACTTTTTCAGTTCTACCGTTTTTCCAAAAAACTTTGTGGAAGACTTGAGTGATTTTTAAAGTTTGAAGAGGAAATGAATACTAAGAAAAAATATATACAATTATTTTTTGTTTCCGTCACCTAGTGTTTTAAAGAATTTATTTGGAAAAAAATATTTACAGATACCACTTTTAGCTAAACCCCGAGCCAACGACGCGCAGTAGAAAAAAATGGACAAAAATCTGTCTAACGCACATCTGGCAATTGATCTCAATAATTTTTTTTTAAATTATTTAGAACCACACACTCTAACACTCTATCTGCGTTTATATCCCAAGAACACCTTAAACACAAAAATCCTAAACTTCAAACATACTAAACCTAAATATCCCACTAACTGACATAACATAATCCCCACACCCCAATTCACAAAACCCAAACCGTAATTTTAAAACCCATGAACCCCAAAACCCATATACCCACATACCCCTCGAACCACCCACAGGATTTGGGATTTAGGTCATATGGTTTAAAGTTTGGGGTTAATGGGTTTGGGATATGTGAGATCGTAGGTTTAGGTTTCGTGTTTTTGGAATAGGGGTTTTGGAGGTATGTGGGTTTATAGGTTTTTTGGTTTATGGCTTTTGGAATTCAGGGTTTAGCGTGTGCAGATTGGGTTTTGTAGGATTGCATTTTGTGGATGGGGTGTTGGGTTTGAGTTATGTCAGTCAGTAGACTTTTGGTTTGAGATAGACTTTTTTGTTCGTAAGTTTGAGTTTTTGGAGATTCAAATTCAAAAAAATTATTATTTGGTAAAATTTGTAAATAACCATTCTTTACTTGAAAAATAGAAAATAATTCAAAATACAATTTTTAGACAATTCATTCATCCCAATTCGATTTTATTTTAATAACTTTAATTTTAGCAAAAACATAATGGGGTCGAAATTGTATTTTTATGATGAAATTTCTAATTTCAATGAAGAAATATTTTTCAATCAATAAATAATTAAAATATACGGTAAAGTGTTGAATAAAAAATCATTAAAAGTGTATTTTTGAATAATAACAAAATAATTTTAATATAACAAATTAGAATGTTCAAAATAATAATATTAATTTTATCATAAGAACTTGCCTTTGAAAAAAAAAACATAAAGCATAAGAAAATAATTTTGTATGCACCTAAAAAAAATTATTTTTATAAAATTACAAAGAGTTTAAAAAAGAATAGTACCATTTTCAACAACATAAATGTATTTTGTTTTAAATTAAGAATTTAAATTGATAAATTTTAACAGAACATATTAATTTATGTAGAAAAATAATTATTTTAATAAAATAAATGACTTAAACAAAATTTAAATAAATATATAGTTTAATTGAGTGTTATAAACAAAATTGATTTATATTTCCAAATATATATATATTTTTCATCAAAAGAGATATTTTAGGTTGCAATCGTGTATAAAAAACTATGAATTGTGCCGACGCTTCAGGAACATTGCAGTTCACTTCTTTAGGGCTGACCTGAAACTGAGGTATCAGGCTATGTTTTTCTTATGTATATTCTCTGCGATGTCTGTGATTGGCCAGAGCACCCCACCGCGGGGACTGGTCGAACCTGAGTGGCCAATCAAATTCTTTTTTTTTTTTAATCCGGGAGGACGGAAAGCCAAATCTGATAACTGTTTTATCTATTGGCCTTAATGGTGTTAGTAGGGTGTCTTAACATTTTGATTGCTTCTCTCTGTTTCCTTGGAAAATATAGACTAATATAGACTTTGCCAGAAGAACAAGGGATTTTATATACTTCCGGATTACTGAGTGGTGCCTTTTGGTCTTTGGGGTTATTTGGTAGTTGTCCTATTTTCGCAGGTGGTTTAAATATGGTTTGGATGTTGTATTTGTTGAGATTTTTTCCAAATTGTTTTGTGACACCTTCGATTCAGTGTATGATGGTTGTCGCTTTTCTCTCTGCTTCTTTAGCAAGTTGTGCTGACTTCTTTTTTGAGTGTATTTTCTTATTGCTTTATCAAATTGTTTGTTTGTGGAGTTGCTCTGTATCAGAATTTGTTTAAAGTGTTGTAACTCTTTGTGTAAGTAATTTTTATATGTCATGGAGACAGCTCTGTGTACCAGGTAGTTGATAACCGCGTGCTTTTGAGATGGGTAGCAGTGGGAAGAGGTATATAGGTATATGTTTGTATGGGTGAGTTTTCTCTAAACTTCATGTGCTAATTTTTTATCAGATATGTTGTAAACTAAGACGTCTAAGAAAGGCAAATTTCCGTTTTGTTCAATTTCTACGGTGAACTGGATATTAGGATGTAATCGATTGATGAACCGACAACTTATTTAGTTCATATAGTCCATGTTGCCAAATGAAAAATGTGTCATTAACTTTACGGAATCAAAATTTTGACTTAAGCTTGGATTGGTTGAAGATTTTAGTTTCTAGATGTTCCATAAAGATGTTGGCTAGTACAGGTGAGATTAGCAAATGGTATGATATATAATTACAAAAATAATTTAAAAGTTACTGCAGTCTTTATTCCGAGCTTCCCCTGCTTCTACGGAAAACTGTCCAAATGGTAATGGAAAATGTTTCATAACATCAGCTCCATGCAACAATATCTTATGGACAGTTGCAGGAATGTAGTACCAAGAGTATAAACGTAGTAAAGTTTTGCGGTTTCCATAATATATTTCAAATCTTTCCAAGTCAGTTAGCTCTGTACTTTTTAATTTATGCAGGCTATATTCAAATCTTTTTACTAACTCCAAGTCTGTCCCTGCAATTTCTGCTGTTACTTTAGGGTCTGCAAAAAACCTTCGTGTGGTATTCCCGTCACTGGATGTGCCTGAGCCTTGTTTTACTGCATCTATTACCAATACTGTCTTGTGATGAAAAGCTTTAAAAATTCGAGTTTTCGCCTTCTTTTGTAAATCTTTATATACACCCGTATCTACTTGCCATTTCTTTAAATCAAGTCGATAGGCTATATGTAAAATATTTACCATAAAGTGAATCCTAGCATGAAGTGTTGACAATCCATAATCATATGACTTGATATCTATAACTTTGCCTTTGATTCTATCTAAGTTATTTATCTCTTTAGGTGTATCTTGACAAATATAGCAAGTCATAGATGATAAAGTTCCAGAAAGAGCCTGGCAAACTTTTTGGTCGGGCATCGTCAACATCATATCAGATTTTATCGCAAAAGTACCGCAATCGTTATTTATTGGATTAGGATTTTGCCATATTACAGAATTTACCAAATTCTTTAAGTGAAGTCGCAGTGGTACCATTGAAACCGTGAAGATACTATTATCCACCATATCTAGATCATGATTCTTTTGCTTGTACATGCTTTGGCTTGCAGAACCAATACAACCGTATTTCACAATTAACTTCAAGTTATGAGGTTTCCTTATCTCCGTAAATGGAAGAGAAATATCATGGTTTTTAAAAATCCGAGATATCGTATCATCTAATAAAGATTTTAAACCGATTGTAAAACCCGTTTCAAACCTTAATCAAATCTGAGTAACATTCTTCTTTAGCTTTTGCCAAATTGTCGTATGCTGGGTAAATTTCAGCATTTCTTTTTTTTTCCTGCATATAGATCATGTGATACTGACTTTTAAACAAATCAGCTTCTTCTATTAACGCCAAAGCTTCTTAGGATGTGTAAGAAATCGGGTAATCATTCATATTTTCATATGGTGCACTACAATCTCCAAATGATGTTTCGCTCTTTGGTATTACGAATATTAATAGTAGAAATGCTAAGTTACATGGATTCATTAAATACATCATTTATACATACTTTACAATTATTTATTTAATTAATTATAATTTATTTTTAAAATTACTTAAAATTGATCCAGAGATGTTCACTTTTTTCTTTAATTTGTGCCCTATGCAACTTTTGCTAACTGATTGCATAATTTTGTTAATTTCTTTTAATTAAAACCAATTTCAATTTTTAAAATACAATTTTTATTTGCTTAATCAGTTTTTTTCGATAACTTAAAAAAATAACATAAAATGGAATACACACAATTATTTTTGTCACCGCAGAGTGCATTGAAAAGGTATATTCATCATTTTTGAATTGTTTGAAAAAATATGTTTTGTTTAAACAATTATTTTTTCAGAAATATTTTTAAAATCGTATTTTCTAAATTAAACAGAATATTTCATATTATCGTGCAGAAGTAAATTTTGTTAAAAACGTCATGTCGTTATTTAAACAATTTTTATTCGCAAAACATCCATACTCAATTTTAAGAAAATTTGGAAAGAAAATAATGGTATAAACAATGACATAGACCTTTTACCAGAATTAAATACTACTTAAAATCATTCAATATTATGTCAAATTTATAAAATACGAATTTTAAAATATATTTGGAAAACACAAAAAATTGCTTCAACAAATTTATTTTGTTTAAAAAATTGTTAATCTATTCCTTCCATATACTCAAAAATAAAAAATACTTGTTTGTGTTCCATTTCATTTGTTTTTATACCACCCCTAAAAATGTGGACAATTATGGCTCAATTTTAAGATATTTTTCAAATAAACAACAATTAAATGTTTAAAAAATTACATGTTTTTTAAAATTTTGCCATTTCAAACAATGACTAACTATCACATTTAATTCAGAAAATACGATTTTTTTACATTTTTGAAGTTAATAATTGTTTCAATAAGTTACATTTATTTGAACAATAAAAAATGATTTTAGCAGTCATGGAAGACATGCGTGACAATAGTATTCTCCTTCCTTGCAGAAGTACTTCTGAATATATTACAATATCAAATATGGCTAACTAATCACTGTTTATTTAACGTTTTGTCAATTATTCAAGGCATGGATTAAAAAATAACGTGTGGCAATGCTCAGAGTTTCTCAACTGCATTCTTCTTCTCCACGAATTCGAGTGTGAATACGCTTAGAGTGGCGATTTATGGCTTCGAAAACGGCACTACTGGGAGTTTGGACTGTGGCTAAAACTATTTATATTATATACGAAAATTTCTCCGTTTACATAGATTTATATGGGAACAAGTTAATTACTTGAACTTAAAAGTTAAAATTAAAATTTAAAATTCTATATTGTATTCCAGGGACGATGCACAGTCTTGATGTAGCTAGTGGATCTCCGAAAGCAAATTTGTACTCTATAGATGCGACTAAGAAACTTGTAACACGCATTCCGCAAATTACTTCGAGCAGTGGATTATTAAGGAGCACAAATTTCCAAAAAATATTTAAATCTGTATTCAAATAATTAATTTTTAACAAAACAGATAAGTTTTTAACTAAAGAAAGTAATTTTAAACCGAAAAGGTATCTTCCTATTGATTTACTACTCCTGGATCCATTAGAACTACATTTGGATATTAACTGCGATTATGTAAATAGCGAAATCCCAGAAAAACTGCAGCACTTTGAAATTAATTTTGGCCATGCTTTACTAGAGTTCAGATATGTAGAACCAACACCTTCTCTGTCCAAGATAATCATCACCAATAATCTGTGTGCACTAATACAACACTAAAACAGCAAGGGTTTACTTACGCATTTAAACACAACACAAACTGCGTTTTAGACAGATGGTGGAGTCCACGTCAAGCGGATCAAGAATTTTCGTCTTGGAAAGGGATTTGGCTGTTTGCTAGTATGTAGTGTTGCGCATTATGTAGCTGTTCAGACCCCTAAATAATGCTTTCAATGTATGATATCGATTTATAAAATAAGAAGTAAAGGTAAAAATATTTTTAGCAAAAATTTTCATTGCTAAACTTTTATTAAAAGTAATTGAATAAGTAAGAGCGACATACCATATAAACGATTTATCTGAGTATGTCAAAATTCTTTGCTTCGCGAATCAAATAATGTATTATTTGGTACGAGAAACCTTGCATGTTTTATGCATTTTGCTCCGGGTTTTAAATACGGATACTATATTAAACTCCTCGGAATTACAAAAAAGTTTCGTCTTTACTTCCGTCTTAGAAATGTGAATTATAGCATGTATTTGTTGTGTACCCTCAATTGTAATAAAATTGTTAAATCTTTTGCTTAAAAGAGCGTCTTCTGCTTTATAATCATTGATATTGCAGAATTCGACATAAACGTCTTTGAAGTGTGTTTTAGCCCAGTCATACATTTTTCTGCCATTAGTAATCTGATTCTCGTATGGACGCTGAATGTTTGTTTTAGCAGCAGCTCTTTTAATAATGCCACCAATACCA
>JAAAKG020113167.1:0-15376 GCA_010014905.2 Druon quercuslanigerum
TCCAAAAAGCGACCAGGGGCCCTCCCGCTCCTCGAAAAATATTTTATATCCCGTTCTACGATGCGGCGGTTCAATTTATGAAGTTTTTCGATTTTTTGTATCCACTCCGGAACTCAAT
Source organism: Druon quercuslanigerum (assembly GCA_010014905.2). NCBI lineage: Eukaryota > Metazoa > Arthropoda > Insecta > Hymenoptera > Cynipidae > Druon > Druon quercuslanigerum. The sequence goes on from JAAAKG020113167.1 coordinate 119, forward strand.
TTCCCATTAAATTAAAATTCAGCATGGCATGCAAAATAATTTAAACTCATTAATATACATTAAGGCTTCCGCAAGATCGAATATTGTAATAGAATCGAAGTCGCGGAACCTAAAGATTTTAGATTAGTTAAAATTATTCACCCTTCCCCTTGCATCTCTCGCTACTGATTGAAGCGAAGCGACGGTGAGTGGAACGTACAACGTGAGTTCAAACTATCGTTAGACGAACGGAAATGTGATTATTTTCGCGTGCATAAAGGGCACACATACACACTGACACTCATTCTCGTATGTGTTCTATTTAAACGCGTTATTTGTCAGAGGGTCTAACAAATCGAGCTTCCGGGCTGCAAGTGCATTCGCTCGACGCATACCCACCAAATCGTCGGTACAAGTAGAGGCCAGTTCTTGCGTTCGATATCGAAGTGCATGTTCATGCCGGTATGTAAATATTATTGTATATCTATTGCATATATAAATATATGTTTTTTAGTTGATAAAACCCCAGATCTTAGATGTTTGAAATTTACACCAGTCCTTCTTTGACCCTTAACCCCTGACTCTTGGCATTTGACCACAGATTGATATATTTTGTGAATGACCCCACGATACCTCAACTTTGATCCTCTTCACTAGTTACATTTCGCCTTTGACTTTTAACTGAGGAGATTTAGCCTTCACATTTGAAATTCGAAATTTGACCTTTAATCTGCGACTCTTAATCTTTAACTTCAGCTTCTTGACATATGACACTTTAACTTTGAACCTTGACACCTGGCCCTTAACGTTTTTCTCCTGACATCTAACCTCTAAACTTTGAACCCTGACGCTTGGCTTTTGATTTCCGATTCTTGACATTTGCCACTTTACTAAAACCCTTGGCGACTGAACTTTGTTTCGCGTCCGTAGACCCATGATGCTTGTGCTCAGACATCAAGTTTGTATCATATGACACCACGCCATTGACTTTTTATATGTGTCTCTTGATTTTGGACGTTAGATCCTTCACGTAGCCCACTATACATTTTACCATTAATCTTTGTTTTCCTTTGTTCTCTTGCCTTTAAATCGTGACATTTGATTCCTCAGCTTCCATCTCTGATCTTTGACTATTAATCTCTTACTTTTGACCTTTGACCTTGAACCCTCACCATGGCCTTCATTAAGTTTTTACAAGATAATTTGATATGAAAAAGATCTCGAAATTTCAGAGGAATAAAAGCTGATAAAAGAAAGTGCAGTTTCAAGTACTTTTTGGTTGAGTTTAATCGATGCTTACAGTGAACAGAATTCACTGGAGGATTAAAAGCGCAACACGAAAAGAAAAGGTGAGCTTAGGATCGGTGCACTCGAAATCAATACACCTCCTCTTTTCTTCCTTTTTTACCCATTTCTTTCTTTGTCTATTTCAATGAATGGATGCAATTCCGGAACGGAAGTGTTACGCGATCAACACTCAAAAGGAACCCCTTTACTGCTCCTTCATCCATTTTCCATTCTGTTTCATTCGGAAAGAGATAAGCCGTCCAGCGACAAACAGTTAGTTGAATGGTTCTTCCAAAATCCAACTAGAACTACAAGTCTAAATTTGTTTCCGCTATCGGAAGGCATTCAGTTCGAAAACAATTGAATTTGCAAAATTCACTCTGAAATTTGTTGATTGCATTTTTTAATGAGAAAGCATTTTGACTATTATTTGAATAAGAATTTATGTGTCATTGATGCTGTACTTGTAGAATAGGTAGCGATTTACAGATTAAAATTCTGTAATTTTGAAGACTTGTGAATGAAAATTCTCAAATTTTAATCATTTTGATGATCAAAAGTCAAGATCTTATAAACCTAAATCTTCCAAATTGATTATATTTCCGATTTAAATCATAAAAATTACAGAATTGTTAAATGTAATACTTGAAACTTGCATAATCTTTAATTGTAAATTTTAAAAATTATACTTTTTTCAATTTTAAAGATTGACCATTCAAATGTGTACAATTTGGAAGAGATACAATTAACGTTTCTTGAATTTTGAAGCAATATAATTAAAAATTATTCCATTTTCAAAAAATTATAATTAAAATTATTGCTTTGAACATTTTTTTATATTTTAATTTTGAGGATTTATGATTGAAAATGCTTTAAGTTTAACGACTATTATTCAAAAAATTTTAAATTTGGTATATTTGCAATTGAAGAATCTTCAATATTTAATACACAAATGATAATTTTTAAATTGTGAACAGTAAAAATGAAATGCTATTTCTGGAAAATTCCTATAATTTTTGACATGTGTTACATAAGTTTCCGTAGATAAAAAAAACTTTGCAGGAACTTTAAGTTACTTTAATCAGTGACTCAAAATGTAACAAGATACTATTTTCACATAGCAGCTTTAACTGTAGTTAACTTTTCTTTGTGTGGAAATTCTCTAGAATGTATCTAAGTTTATATGATCCTAAAGTCAGGTCACTTTGCTTTCTATGTCGATCTAAAATTATGAGAATTTGATACTTAAATCGGAACAAAAGAATTTGTATTCAATTGCACTAACGTTAAGTGAATAACAAATTTTATAAGATGTGAAAATGACTGTCAAACTGGGTGGTAGGAGAAAAATCAAAGGACAAGAGAATAGGATAATTGGACAAAAAAAACATAAGAATTTCAATTTGGCTAATGTAAATAAATGAATTTAAATATTATTTACTGAATAAAAAAGTAAATATCCCTTTAACCGATTAAATTATTGAAATTAATGGATATTGTAAACTCTCGAATTAACCTTTATAAAATTGGATAGAATAGGCGAAATCACCAATTAAATTACTGACAAAAAGTTAATAAAAAATGAATAAAGGTGAAACTAATTATGAAATATAAAAATAAAACTCATTAGTGTTGACTTGATCATTAATTTTATGCAGACGAATCAATGCAAAATATATGCTAATAAAATTAATAGATTTCAAATAAATTATTCAGTTAAAAATATTGTAACTTAATTTCTTAAAAGTAAATTCTCTAAAACGTAGTCGCTCACTAGTTGGTATCAAGTTATTTGCCAGAAAAAGTAGAAACGCTTTCCAAAAAAAGAGGTTTGTCTGCTCACAGAAAAATAAATGTACCCTGTACATTTACGCTTAGAAGTAGCATATAAAACCCTCAATCTCATTTACGTGATACTGTCGACGGGAATTACGTGTAATGATTCCCTTTCTTTTACATTCGAAAGCCCCCATAAATTCCCTATAAAATTTTATACCTTTAAAGCAAGGATACCATCAACAAGTGTTCTATCTTTTTATACATTCTCGACGAGTGGGATAAGTGAGACGAGTAGATGGAAGGAAGAAAGTCGAGTAAAAATAAAAATATAAAGTTTACTCGAATTTACTGAAAGAGATGTGCAGTGGTCACTGGTTAGCCTATAAAGAATTGAAGCCACATGCCGCAGAACTAAAACGGAGATAGAAGACCGCCAATCTAAACTTTTACAATTCCAGTTCACTTTTCTCGACTTTCGCACTCGGTTTTCTTTTTTTCTAGGTATATATTCTTCAATGTGAATAATCTCCTTTTTTCTTTTCCGTGAGTCCATGTCTACGTCAAGGACTATAAACCATTGGATCCCTGTCAAATACGAATGGCGTATAGTGAGCAGCATGTGAGTAACGGGATATAGCATATTTAGCTTTTGTTTTGACTGCTGAAAAAGTATAGTCTACTGTCATACATTTTCTATGAAAAGGATTTCCATTTTTTTATTAGACTGCACTCGAGGGAATATGATATTGCGGTTTAGTTGTCGCAGCTATTTTATTTGCAACATTCCTCTAGCACTTAAAAACACCATTACATTACTTAAGCTACGAAATTGCGATAAAAATATTGATACTTCTTTTAATAGTGATGGTGCTCAATTCTTTACTGTGAATATTCAAGCTCGGAAAAAAATTCCCGCACATTTACCCAATTCTTTTTGGTTTTCAATCAACTTTCCCACCTCATTCCTATTACGGCCTTCAATAAAAAATTTTAGAATATTGAGGAATTGAAATGTTTAAATGAGTAATTTTTAGTTTATTAAATTAAGAATTGTACAATTTTAAGGTTTTGAAATTTATAATTGACCGAGTCTAGTTTCGCCGAAATTTGGCTAGAGCAGCAAAATTATTTTCTGTATAAGTCTAGTAAAATTATACTTTTTTCAGACAAAATTGATAAAGTTTTGATATCTATCGTAAGTGGTTCCGTATGGCATCAGAATTATATATCCAAAGAGTTTCTCTCTGGACGGTGGGTGGAAACAACCTTAAATCTAACCAACAACCCCTGAGAATAGGTTTTTAGCGAATCTAAATATTTCTTAACAATAAAATTTATTCGAAGTGATTATTCAATGATATATAAGTTTATAACAGTAGTAGTAGTAATAGCAGTAGTAGTAGCATTAGTATGTATTTTCTTGCACATACCTCGAAAAGGGGTGATTTCTCGGTAAAAATATATAGGAGTTCATTTTTAGGGCAGATAATTATCCATTAATATTTTTAATTAATCTGTCGTTATTTAAACAATTGAAAATAATATCAATATTTTCCCGAAAATGTGTATGTGACTCATTTCCACACCACCGATGAGGTAGAGTTTGTAGTTGGTTTTTATATGTTGGCCCCCCTGGAGGCCTAATCAACTTTCACTTTTGCAAATAATTGTTAAAAGGTAGTGGAGAAACTGTTATTAGTTGTCATAATCACCAACTGTGTGTGGCAGTTTATCTATGATTTCTTCATTAAGACAATTTAGGCACATTACGGAAAATTTTAATCCAGCTTTTACGAATCCGCAACATTTACCAGATCCCATTTTACAGAAACAAACAATCAAATTCATTATGTGATATGGAGCTGATGCCTTAGTAGTATACACTGTTAACAAACTATTTTTGCTTCTTTTCCAACTCCACATTTCTGGTTCTCTAAATTTTCCTCGCTATGTTTGAATTTGATTATAGACTCGATAAGAGTGCTGTCGAGCAGCTGCGAAAGTTGGAGGAAGCATGCGTATCACGTCCACCTTGAAGGCATGTTTTTAAAATCTGCAAGAAAGTTTTGACAGTCCTAAATCTTAGAATGGTCTAGATTAATTTCAGAAAAGATCAATTTCTATAAGGTACCGTATGTGCTGATGTGCTAATCGTATGGACTGCTATTAATGGATGCCATCGGAATAAAACAGTTGTAGTTGGTCAGGATTTGGACCTCCTTGCAGTGATTATTCCTCTTGCTCCTGCGGAAAAGGATATTTAGTTCCTAAAAGAAGGAAAAGGAAATGTACTATTCAATCACGGTTTCATAGTTCGAAACTTTTGCAATAGTCAAAATCTTTAAAAAAGAGTAAGGAATCCATTTTATTTCTCACGCACCCCCGGCTTCTTCGGGTAGAGACAAGTTACAAAAATTACTTTGCGCAATAAAAGTTCATCCTTGTAGGATATTGTAAGAACTTTTAACAACCCCAATTGTACTCACTGTGAAGTAGCAGCTGCTGGAGAGCGATTTATTCTTGCATTATACAAAGCTAAACCTTCTGAAACAAGTTAAAACAAATGCAGATACGCATGCTTCAACAAATCTGTGACTTTTTCCAATGAGGCTGTATCTTTATCTGGGCTGCCTCCAACTTTCGTAGCTGCTTGAGAACAATCTAATCGAGTCTACCATCAGTTTCAAATATGGCGAGGAAAACTTTTAGAACCAGAACTGTGGGTTGGAAAAGATGCAAAAATAGTTTATTACCAGTGTATACTACTGAGGCATCAGCTCCATCTCACATAATGTATTTGATCGTTTATTCCTGTAAAATGGAATGCGGTGAAAGTGGATTCTTGGTCATATCTATTCGATTTTTAATATCATGAATGTATAATCTTTCGAATATGAAAAGGCTTTAATTTTTAAATTAAAAATAATTTAAATATTTTTGTACCAAACTATATTGAATTTTTTAATTGATAAGTTAATCCAATTTGAACTCACTCTATTTGAAATTATTCCTTTTTAATTTTAAATAAGGTTGTACAAATTTGAAGCATTGAATTTAACACGTTAAAAGATAGAAATTCTTCAATTTTCAAACTGTATATAGGCAATTATTAACATATTATTATAATATTATTTTACTCTTTGGTTCAGATCTTTATTCAGAAAACCATGCCAATAATAATATTGCTAAAGTAGACTTTTGTTTCTACTCCTGTAAATTTCAGCGATTGAAATTTCAAACCGAACAATATGGAATCTTTAAATTTAAAGATATTTAAGATTGTTAAACCTAAATTTCTTTATTTCAAATATCACAATATAGGGTTAAATTTCAAAATTTTGACAATGAACTTTTATTATAGTTTTTAGTAGTCTAAAACATTAATTTTTTTGTATCAAAATTCTGAGAAAGTTACCGACATTTTGGATACATTTTTGGCCGACATTAGATGTATCATTAAAATTTAAGGGCGGCTCTCTATCATGTAGAATTCCCCGAGTAAAATATATATAAGGCATACGATCGTATGTTGAGAATAAATTTTCCAAACCGACAAGACATGCGTTGCTTTTCAAACAGCAGAAAAAGCCGAGAAATTTTAAGTATTCCTACGTCTAGGAGGCTGATGTTCAATGCATGCCTCGGCATTACTCACGCGACGCGAAAAATACACGATACGTCGAATTTCGTGGGCAAGTTGAGCTGGAAGTCGACGGGAGCGCGTTTTCAGAGCAGCTGATCTGAAATTTAAATATACCGTCAGCAATTTCGAGAGGTGAAATGTATTTCGAAACCTCGCTCCGGTTTGAATCCAGAAAGGCAAGAAAGGCAAGGAAGCAGCATCACCGTGCACGGTTCTTGAATCGCAACCATTTTCTGAAAATCGAGGACACGGGAAAAGGAGACATGAGGGTTACAGATGCTGCGGGCTGGTTGTCCATGCCAAGCGTGTCTCCGGGTAATAGAGCCAAATTATAACCCTCGGGATTGGGGTATCTACCAATCCGATACGTTAGGTTTCTCGGTGTAGAATCCCGTTCTCTACTCTTGCTTTCGACTCCGCCTCTCTATCCTCAAACTGAACACTGATAAAGTCCCGTGGATATTTATTACCCGAAACCCTCTGATTGTAAAGGGGCGCGAGAGCAAAGACAATTGCTCCTGAATTCCGACCAGGACGCTGATATTCCTAGCATTGACAAAAAAAGGTCAGAGAACGAGGGTCCTCTTTATTGGAAGGATTTCATTTACACTTGAGCCTATTTATACCGTATTAATTTTCGCAGCAATATCACAAACTGCTACGATAAAAAATGCAGCAGCAGTGTCACAAACGAAAACTTAGTACTGATAATAAAAAATTCAGGAATTAATGCGACTCTGTGTTGTTAAAACTGCTGGGGTTGAAGAATATAGCCACTACTACGATGAAATACAAAAGGAAAATAAAATAGGGATATTTAAACAATGTAGCGATGTTTTCACTTAACAAAGAATGCAGATATGCAACGTGTTCATTAAGGTGGTTCAAAAAGAAGGCAATGTTCAAATTGTGTTTGGGAGAAGAACTCATTTTGTGAAGTTTCTAAAAAAGATTTGTGTTTTTTTTCGATTAGACAGTATCAAATTGGCTGTCTAGCGTTTCGATATCCAAATAAGAATAAATAGGAAAAACTCTAATATCTACAAAAATATTAGACTGGAAGGCTTGATTTTCAATAAAACCTTCACAAAATCATTCACACCTCAAAATAAAAGTCGAACATTGTCTTTTCTTTAGCCATACTAGTGCTCATGCTATTCTTCAATTTTTTCTCCGTCTTCGGACCAAAATTTTATCAGAAATTAGTCGAAATATGCTGATAACCAAATATCACAAATACCTAGATGTTTTTATAAATTATTTGTAAAGACCTAATTGAATTATAATTTGCAGAGTTTGAAGTCTATTTATCACAAGACTAATTAATTTTTAGAATATAATATTTACATTACCCTAAAGTTGTTCCTTATTCACAGTTGATAATATCATAACTCACCTGCAACAAAAGAAAGATGAAAATGATTTAACACCAAATATATATGAACTATATATGTACCAACAAAACTACGCCAACGCTTGAAAATATTTTTAGAAAATCTGAAAAAATGCCCGCATTTTAGTTCTAATTCACTTGATGAATGTTTGCAAACATATCTTAAATTAAGTTTTAAATCTTTCTTGATACGTATGTGAAAAATAATTTTATTTAATATTTTTTCTGGTTACATACTTCTCATACAGATCTTGAACGAACATTTTCCTTGTAAATATCGGACCTTTGTTTATATTTACTTATAGAAAAGAGATCAGTGTTGCAGAACGTTTGGTACAAATATGAACAGTATTGCCTTTTAGTAAATTTTACTAAAATTCTTTTAAAACAACTGATTATTTGTACATTTTATCTAAATTTCAGTAGAATCTACAAACTAATAGAAAAATAATTTCAGTTTATAATCTACAAAGGTACAATATATAAAATACAGTTAATGTAACTAAACTTTTTTTGGAACCTACTAAAATGTAATTATTGTTCACAATTGTTCAAAACTCCCTTTAAATTTTACTGAACTTTGTTCTGAATGTATTGAAAAAGAATAAATAAAAATTTGAATTCGATGAAAATTTAAATTCACACCTAAAATTTGATTTATTGTCGCATATTCTGAAGCACGCTTCAAGAAATAATTGACCATGACCATGAGATGGTTGCAGTTGAGCAAGGTTTATTGGTGTTGTTTCCGGTGTTCGTGGTATCTGCTTGTTCGCTCTTCAGATCGGATTAACGTTGCGATCAGTCTGAAGTTTGTATTTCCGTTTGCGGAGTCCTTTCTGGCATTTCCTGTGGTAACAGTGATTAACGCGAAACTTCGAAAAGTCCGTTTCTCTCTGTCCTTATCCATAGGCCTTTACAGTGACTATCCTGTATTTCAATCTCTTCAGTCTCTCTGAAGTTTTGGCGCAGGTGCCTGGTACCCACACCTTGCCAACTTTATCACAAAAAATAATAACGTCGGTGTCGAGCAGCAGAAGTAAAAGTGCTCACAAAGCACAGAGAGCGACTAATTGCCTTCCATTCTTTCACATCGAGTGTTCCACTTTTTTTAACAGCCCCATAGAGGCACGAAAACGTAGAAAGGATAAATAATATGGACTACATGAAATATTTTTTAAGCTTTTCATTACCAAACGTAGTAGACAGATTATTCATTCCTAGTTTAAACATATCCGCAAACTTCACAGTGCAAAACATACTCTTAAATAGAGAAAGTAGGGTGATTTTTCACGAAAATAGGGAAAGTAATTCTTTTATATAAAATAATGTAGGTTCTGTATTAAATTCAATATGAAGCACTTTATATTCATAAGATTTGAAGTCAAAATATATTCTGAATTCTTAACAAAATATTTCAATTTTCAACCACAAAAGATGAAATTTTAACATAAAAATTCATTTTTAACCAAATATTTGAATTTTCTACTAAAATGTTGAAAGTTCATGCCAAAAAGAATCATTTTCTACGAAAAAAATTGAATTTTTTAATCGAAAATATGGATTCTCTGCTAAAAAGTTGATTTTCACCCAAACTATCTAATTTTCCACAAAATTGTTAAATAAGCAACCAGAACAGATAAAGTATCAACGAAACAGTAAACTCTTTAACTAAAAAATATTTAATTTCTACAATAAGAGATGATTTTCGAAACCAAAAAAAATGGATTTACTGCAAAACAGTTGAACCTATCTACCAAGAAGATAAATTTTAAACAATACACATACATACAAAAGAAAAATGAATTTTCAAGTCAAGAGATGAATCTTCAACGAAACTGTTAAATTTCTAATCAAGGAATGAATTTTCAAATAAAGAGAAGAAATTTGTTTCTGTTCGATAATATTAATTTTTTAACTAAAAAGTTATTTTTCAATAAAGCACTTAAATTTTAAACCAAAGAGATAAATCTTCAAAAAACAAAATAATTTTTTATAAATTTGATCAGTTTTCAAACAAGTATTGGATTGTTTGACAAAATAGTTAAATTTTTAATCAGAATTAATAATTTTTAAACAATCAGTTAACTTTTCAATCAAAAAAGAGGAAATTTCTACCAAAAGATATGATTTTTCCACCAAGAAGATACATCTTCTACCAAAAAGACGATTTTTCATGGGACTCCATTAATTTCCAATTTAAAAAAAACGAATTTTCAAACAAAGATATGAATCTTCAACACAAAATATTAATTTTTGAACAAAATAGTTAAATCCATAACAAAAACTGGTTACTTTCCACCGAAAATACTTTGACCTCATATACCTATTTATATTTGTATTAAGATATACATACATTTTTTTCACTTTATCTATTTATTCATAAAGATTTAATTCAAGTGTTTTAATATTATATACATGTCTTTTATTATCATAGATATATTATACATAGCTATAACAAGAGCTTGACTTTTTATTATGTCATAGTGAAAAATTTTTAAAACGTTAAAAGTAGATTCAACCATTAAACCTATATACTTTTAACTTCATCTAAAGCTTCCACTTCTCTTTGTTTACATAACGACTTACTTCACTATTGCATCATTAGTCTCCTTTCTTAATTAAAATCATGCATTTTTAATTTTGCATTAAGGTATATCCAAAATTAACAGGCAAAAGTAATTTGAATTTTTCTAATTAAATAATCTTACTCAACATAATCCAACGACCCTCCATTTTTATTTTCTAAAATTAAAAATAGGAACGATTTTTAAATCCATAATAAAACCGATTTTTAATATTAAGAGTTTTTCATATTTCTAAACAATAATTCTTGATTTCGAATTAAAAGCACTTTAAATTTAAACAATGTATGTTTCATAATTTTTATTAAAAAAATTTCAAATCAAACCATTTTTAATAAGGTAAAATTTTTTAATAAAGGACACTATTTCGAATGAAATAAAAATAAGTTTGCCGAGTATCATTTTTAAATGAAGCTGTGTAAAATTAAATAGTTTGAAAACTAATGTGTTTGAAATTGAAGAATATTTTATCAGAAGCTCTTCAAATGAAAAATTTAATTTTCTTGTTGTTGAAAATTTCACAGTTTCATTGAAAAGTGGTTAAATTATTTCATTTATAATTCCAAGCATTCAAAATTGAAGAAATTTGTTGAAATGAAATTTGTGGGAACTAGTTTCAAATTAGTGCGAGTGTTATAGAAGTATTCTAGAGAAACGCTAAAATCATTTGCTTGAATTGTATTTTTTCCAATTAAAAGAATTAAATATTGAATAATTTAAAATTTTAAACTCTAGAATTTAAATCATTTTCAATTTAAAGCCATTAAAATTTAACAGTTTGAAACTGAAGACTGAATTGATTGTTTTAAAGTAAAAGCTTCTGATATTCTAGAATTTGCACTTGATATTAGACCAAAAATCAAAATCTAATGATAAAATTAATTAACTAATTTTCTCTTAGATAAAAAAATTAATTAACCGCCATGCACTCCCTTAAAAATGTAACAATGTTCAATTTTAAACCTTAAGAAGGATTTATTTTTGTTAACATTCAAAATGATATTGAAAAAAATGTAATTACCGAAAATTTTGTAAATAAAACTTTAACAATTTATTTTTATATTTATATTTTTATTAATTTAACAAATAAAAAATTAGGAATTTGACAGTAAAATTCATAACTCTAAAATTGTAACCATTAAAAATCGAATAAATTATTCATTTACCGAGGTACTAGTCTCAGGTACTTCTATTTTTATAGTGCTCTCTAAATAAGAATCATTGAAAAATGGATTGATTGAAATATTAGTTAGACATCTCACTGAGTATTCAGTGATTTCGGACTGATTCACTAATCAGTTCAGTAACACCAGAATAAACTATGTGATACATAACCTCTAAGTTTTAAAGCTAAACGATGGTATTACTGCAACGATCTGCAAGTCTGCCTAATTAACTGCGGGAAAAATATACTTGAACTCATAGAAAAAGTAGTTATTTAACGGGTGTGTACATGACAGTCCAATCTTTAAAGTAAAATAATATGTGAAGTTATTTGTCAATTTAAAAGCTTCGAAACTTTTCACCTCTTTTAATATTTGATCATATTTATGGGTTTTCAATTTTTACTATGATTACTTGATTGAATCTACTAAAATATTATTTTAATATTACCGCTAAATTGGAATAGTGCAGTGCTCTTAAAAGACTCTTAAACTCTTAAAAGTGATTATTTTACTGAATGAATAAGTAACTTTTCATTCATTCATGCTGGCACCTTCTACTTAACTCACAGACAAATAAATGAAATTGAACGGTTTAGAAAGGAAATTATATCCTTAATTTTCAACATGAGCTTATGCATTATTTTAGGTATGAATGCAGAAGGTTTTGATAGAAATATACAGATTGTTCTATGCAAACCCATTTATTTAGTAAAAAAAATATAAATTAGACTCCATATAATTAAGTTGATAATTGGTAACAAACCGCGCAGAAGCTCAAGCGGTGTTCATCGTCGAAATATATACGTAAACCTTAGGGGGGTAGGGTCAAATCGACCCAATCCGTACTTCGACTGCACCCTATAGCTGACTGAAGGATACTAGTGACTCGAAACTATGCGTGAGGCTTCTATCCTAGAGTAGAGTTTTTTAGGTGGGGGCAAGGACCGGTCACCTTGCTTGATTTGCAAATGGCACTGATTTGAAATTTCGGCCTGGGTCAAATCGACCCCCTTCCCCCTTACGGTTTACCGCTTGATAATTATTTATTTAGGGAATTAATGTTTAGTAATAATTAAATTTTAATTAGGAGATACGTAGTACTTTATTTGGGTAAACCTGAAATCGCGCAAACGAAGTGGTAGAGTGGCATTTAATTTAGATTACAGAGAGAGAGAGATTGAAAAAAACGAAATGGTAAAGTGAAAGCCTTGTTTCTACAAATAGAAATTTCTGCATGAGAAATCTTTAGTAATAGAGTTTTAGTATATTTTACTGCAAGAAGCTGAAGTTAATTTCTGATGTTTGCGAAGTCAACAGTACCATCTGGTACGACTGGAGTTTCTCTGCTCTAGGATTTAGCCGATAATACACAGTGGGAAGTACGAGAGTTTGTCATTCGTGACACGCCAGTGTCTCTCAACAATATATACTGTCGGGGGTGAATGACTCATCGCAGGAAACTCTCTTCCAACCGAATACAGAAATATCTCCGAAAGACGAATTTTGACTGAAATATGAAATATGGTTGGAAAGGTGCTTTAATTTCCGAGCTACGTACAGCTTCGTAATTTATTTTACCTGAACCGTTCTACAGACATAACTTCAATCTATTACGAACGCTGCAGCAGTGAAAATTGTCAGGATTAACAAGATTTCATAACTAATGAGTCTAAAAGCATAAAAGGCAAATTACGACCGCTTATGAAGCACTGTTTACAAAATTTATTTAAGGGTCTTTTACAACTAGGGAATCAGACATTTCTGATCTGCAACCTTGGCGCCTTTCATTAACTAGGTTATTAATTTTAGGCTATTTTTATACACCCGCCCTTTAAGTAACGTAGCTGTTAGCTTAATACGGATTTCACGTTTATTCTGCCTGTGCTCTTTAAAAGTATCTAGTTAGTTCAATTAAATTAATGTATGGGTACCATAATTAAATTCAACAGGGAACGTTTTAAATTAGTAAGATCATAAGTCGAAATATATTAGAAAATATATATCAAAAATTTCTGTACTAAAACAGATAAATTTTCAAACAAAAACGAATTTTGTTAAAGAAAGTTGAATTTTCAGACAAGGAAGATGAATATTTCAACCATAAAGGTTGAATTTTCAAACAAAAAATATTAAAATTCAACTCATCATAGTTTAATTTTCAAACAAATAGTTCATTTTTTAAGCATAAAGCCTATTTTTTCAACTAGAAAAGTTAAAGTTTCATCAAAAAAATTCATTTTGAAATGAACAAGATGACCTTTTGACTATAAAACATAAATTTTCAAACCTAAAGGACACATTTTTAATGAAAACAGTTAAATCTTCAAAACTTTCGAAAAAAGTCTCAAACCGTGCGGAACAATTGAGCGGGCCCCCGTAAGGGCCAGCATGGATTGCCTTGTGGAATCCATAAGAGCAATCCAGGCGTTGCCTCTTATGTAAACGACATGCTACTCATGTTACGACATGCCCTCATAGAGCCCTTACGGTTGCAATCATGAAGCCCTCTTGTTTGTTTTTGCCACAGCTGGCATCTGTACTAGCATATCTCTGGGGTGATAACGCTATTTTGTACAGCCGTCAGTGTTATCCCAGCACTGGGTATCGCTACTGACGCAGTACTGGCCCAATAGCAAATTCACAATGGGTGCAGTACGGCATCAGTGTTAACTAGTACCATCCTTCTATACTCTTACGATATGAAAAAAGGTATTAAAAAAATAAATAACAATTGATTGTAAGTATTTTGACACTAAATATTAATAGTGTACAGTGAATACACTTATAACATTTTTAAAAATTATGTTAAAAATAAAATTTCTAACGCTACGGGGTATTGAACCTACATATTTATACCTAAATCTATCACCTAACAGTTGGAATCTTAACCACTCCGCAAAAACCACAAGTTGAAACTCGATGAAAAAACTGTCCTCATAAGCTACAGTTCAGAAAAGTTAATGTACCAAATTTTAAGCTGTCTTATTTTAATTATTTATTATTATACGACGTTAGGTAAATGTAAAATACACAAAATTTTAACAGGAATGTCAATTTACAATGTAAATGACAATTTCCGAATAATAATTTTTTTAAACTTTTATATAAGGTTTGGTTTTTAGGTGTTTTATACCATTTTAAGGCGTTTAATATTGACATTTAAAGTTACTTTTTCTGAACATTTATAATTTTTGATAAAGATGGAACTTAGAAACTTTTTCTTAAAACAAAGGGGGTTTCATTTTGGCGTGTCAAGATGGTGTCATTTCCACCTTAACATACCGTCGCTATATTTTAAGGCAAGACATTCCTGATGATAGCTGCAGGGCGTGCTATGCACACCCCGAGAATCTAGGACACATACTATCTAGTTGTCCAACTCATGCGGGAACGACCTACATCCAAAGGCACAATGTGGCACTAAGA
>JAAAKG020113178.1:0-15376 GCA_010014905.2 Druon quercuslanigerum
GGGCTCTCCAGTATGTATCCTCGCGAATTATGACGAATGCGCAAGCAGGATAGAGAGTTCCAAAACAGCGACTGACATCAACGAATCGAAGTAGCGAAGTACCGGGTCATGAGTACCTGGGGATGGATGGTGGGCCAATAATAATAATAATAATATATTACGTCAAGCGCTTGACTTATAGTTCGTAACTGATAATGAAAAACCAATTTCATCAAAAAATGAAGATTTTAAAAACACAATGATAACAGTATATATAAACATAACATTTTATTCAGCGGTTCTGCAATGGGAGTCTGTAAGCCATACGTGGCGCGTCCGCAGGTGGCAGGTAGGGAAATGCTCGCGTGAAACAGAGGATAGGGCTGAAATACAATAGGCCCCGTGGACTAAACAGAGTGAGTGAAGGATACATCGAGAAAAAACTACCTAATTTAAGGTGTTAACAATCGGGAAGAGGGGTGCATTGCACCAGGGTATAGTCTTCCAAACCGTGTCTCTAGGATACCAGATCGCCTCCTCGAGAACTTATAACTTACCCATGCATGCAGGATTCTGCGGGGATGGACTTTTACTTCCCTAGCTACCTGTGGGAACAGCATGGAGAGTAAAGAAAAAAACCAAGACAGGAGTGTGTGTGAGGAGTTGGGTGATCGTTTGGACTTAACGGAGGAAAGGAAGAAACCAATTAACAAGAGGGATGTAGCGGAGATGGAGGTAACACTCTTTGAGCAGCATCATCTCCTCATAGAGTTGCAACAGAAAATTAAGGAACTGTGGGATTTCAGCAGTACAAAGGCGAAAATGTGGCTTCACTCCGCTATCGGCTAATGACGAGCGAGGCGCTCTATAGGGATCTCATCGAGAATGTATGAAGAACCACTAGGATAAGAGTCATAATTAGAAAAGGGAGAAGGTCAAGGCTGGGAAGACTACAAGAGAAAACTGCACTCAGGCCGAAGAAGCCGTAGTGGCTTCCACTTCTCAGGATAGGAAGCGAGAGAAGGAGTCCACCCTGAGTCCAGTGGAGGCGAGCTCTTCCAAGCCAATTACTACACTGAAAACTACTACAGCTGGAAACGGCTTCCCCCTTTTACTGAAACACCAGTGGGGGTAAATTAGAGCGGATTAGCTTAAAATTTTATGGGTCGTTCAGCCTAACGACCTCAATCGGTTCCTCGGTCTAATCGTGAGACTGCATTTTTGCGGATGAATTGCCCACCCTAAACAACTATGTTATTATAAGTTTTGGAAAAAGACATGGCTATTATCCTAATCATTGGTTTTGCGACAGATGGTGTCTATAGATTTACTCTATGGTAAGTATGCTGACCTTAGGCTCGGAAGGAACTAGGGGTCTTGAATTTTCCTTCCCTCCTCGTTTCCCTTAGTGCACTTGGAAATTTGTTTTGCTGATGAATCATTAGTCCTTTTTTATTATAATTGTTTTCATTAGAATCTTTAAAAAGCGAACGGATGAATTGGAAGAATCGGTAGAAATTCGGGAGAAATTCGGGAGAAACTTGCACCTGAATAAAACCGGGATAAACTCAAGAGGGAAATATTCTTCGAGGTTTTAACTGTAAAATTTACAAATATTTTATTTTCAAATTCAAATAATTATTCAAAATGACAAGATCATTTTGCTGTATTAAATATTCCAAAATTTTATATTAAAAGATTTGATAATCAGTTTTGTAATTGATAATTTTATATGAAAATATAAAGCAATTTCAAACTGCAAATCCTGAAATTATACAATTTCAAAAAAAATGGAATTATATTAAAGCAATCTAGATCTTTATTATTAATTTTGATTTTTAATGCTATTTTATAAAAATTCCCGATTTTTAGTTTAAGATTTAAATTATTCAATCATTTCAAATAGAAAAATATTTTATTAAGGAATTTCAAAATTTAATAGTAGTTCTAAAGAAACAAAAAGACAAAAATGAAACTAGGTAACTGAAATCGATACATAAATAAATGCATAATTCCGTAATATTAAATGTTTAAAATAACTTTAGAGTTTAAAATTTACATATTCAACGCTCAATTTTTTATTTCTTCAATTAAAGTTTTAATTTTGCAACTAAATTTGAATTGGTTGAATTTGGAAAATTTCAATTAGCAATTTAAAAATTATTAGTTTTTAAGTATTTGAATTTACTTCAAATAACTGAAACTGTGAGGGGTTTTATTATAAAAAAGTTATAATATCACAACTTTTGGTGCCTATAAATTTTTTCAGTTATAAATAAAGTTCGCAATTGTTTCAGTTTAAAGGTTCTGGACGAGGTTTTGGAGTAGATTTTTATTCATTTTTAATGTTTCCCATTTAGCATTATTATTTAGTTTGAAAGTTTGTTTAGAATAATTCAATTCATTCTTTGATTTTATCAAAATTCGCCTGATTAACTCTAATTTTAAATTATTAATTTGCTATGCAATAACAATTTCAAATTTAAGAATTTCAGAAGCTTTGACTTTGAAAGATTCAATTTAATGTTCAATATTAAATTGTCAAACATTTATTGCTTTGCATTTATAATTGTTCAAATCCAAAAGTTGTCAACTTTTATTTCATTAATTTTGAACGCTTTAAATTATAAGTAATACATTTTTAATTTCTATGGTTAATGAATTTAACCTTTTGCCCAACTTCGTAGATTGTCTGAGGCAGCACTATCCTGTAGTCTTAGTAGCGCTTATGCGTTTACTTTTGCAACTACAGGCTCTTCTTCGGTTTCCTGAGATATCTTTCATGCCACTGTTTCCACAGGTCGAGCAAATCTTCATATTTTAGACTAGGAGTAGGTGCTAGAATTGAGGGTAGGTTTGCATTATATCTAATGAAGGTTGCCTAATATGGGCTGATTCCTAAACTATCGTGTTTGGTAGTGTTATAAACTAGCGTGATGATTTTGAGTACTACGCCCATTCGGCTTGAGTGTCCTCGATACAAGTCCGTAAAAGGTCTTTTAGTACCGAGTGTGCTCTTTCTAAACTTCCTTTGCTTTGAGGGTGATAAGTTGTGGTTATAATGTGCTTTATTCTAAAAAGGTTTTTAAAGTTTTTAAAGATCTGTAAGTATGTTTTTAGATGCTCCAAAGATGTAAATAAAATAGTCAAACAGGTTTTATATTATTGATTCAAAAGTTGTTCCTTTAAGGGGAATTAACATTAAGTACTTTGTCAGTTGATCCTGAATGCTAATGATGTACTTGTTTCCTCTGATGGTTTCAGTTAATGGGCTAAATATCCCCATTGCAACCTTGTCATTCGGGTCTATCGGGGTGTCTGTTATAATGGCTTCGGCCTGCCTTTTTATTCGTGTAGTTTTCCGCAGTTGGCAGACTAGGCATCTTTTAAAGAAGTTAATTATATCTGTTTCCATGTTTTTCCACTCAACTACTTGCCTTACTTTCATTATACTTTTATTTTCACCGAAATGCTGGTTGGCTTTTGAACCGTGAGTTTCTCTCAGGTTTTCCTGCTTTTCGTCCTGAGTTAATTCGCTAGTAGTGAAAAAGTAATAGTGGATATTCAGAAAGTCACTATAGTTTTGGCTAGGAGAGGGTAGAAATTGTTTATTTTAATATTTTCTAAAGGTCGATTCCTGGAGTTTTTCGTAATACGGTGGCAACTCTTCAACGCTGGTGTTATTTGTTCTTCTGTTCTATATCATTCTCCAGTTTTGACCACCTGCGGTTGCCTTTCTAATTGACAGCTTTTCTTTTCTATCACCCAGCCACTGTTGGAACTTGCCATATAGTTCTCAATCGAAATCTAGCGTAGGGGTCCCCCGCGAGTCATAGGATTTATTGCTAAAGGCAGTTGGGCCTTCTTTCGGTTCCTCAATATCTATCGATGGTTGACGCATTCTCCTTTCGGGAAGTTTCCTTCTAGGGACTGGTATAGGTGCGGATGTGGTAGTTCATGAATCATTGTCTTAAGTATCGGACGTTTTCCGTTAGGGGATGGCTCTTCTAAATCTTCAGATGACAGTTCAGCTGCATCTTCGACTTCTTGGAGTGGACCAGATATCGGTAGCACTCTTGATAAGCAATCAGCAACTTTATTTCCTTTACCTTTAATATATTCTATCGGTCTGTAAGAATACGCAGCTAAACATAATCACCATCTTAGTAACCTTGAAGAGGGATTTTTAACACTGTCGACACATTTTATTGCCTCGTGATCCATCTAAATCCTAAAGGTCCTACCAAGAAGGTATTGTCGTAG
The DNA here is from genome assembly GCA_010014905.2 of Druon quercuslanigerum. Taxonomy (NCBI): domain Eukaryota; kingdom Metazoa; phylum Arthropoda; class Insecta; order Hymenoptera; family Cynipidae; genus Druon; species Druon quercuslanigerum. The sequence goes on from JAAAKG020113178.1 coordinate 4,243, forward strand.
ACGTTGGGTGGCCCAAACGACTGCAAGGACTTCCTTTTCTGAGGTTAAGTAGCTTTTCTCGGCTACATTAAGTGTTCTGGATATAAAGCAAGAAGGCTGGTTAGAAGTATCGGTGGTTAACAGAAATTCCTTCCAATATTCGAAATATCTGAGCACGGGAGACATGCATTGGGTTTCTTTTAACCGGTCGAAAGCTTGTTGGTGTCCATTAGTCAATTTAAAGGAGTTACTTTTTTAGTAAGTTCTATAAGTGGTTTGGCAATATGTGAGAAGTTTTTAATAAATTTCCTGTAATATTCTGCAAGTCCTAAGAAGGATTGAACGTCCCTCAGACACTTAGGTTCCTTCAGATCTTTGACGGCGGAGATTTTTGCTGGATTGGTAACATCATCTGCTGTGATAAGGTATACAAGATATTCTAACGCGGGTCTTAAATACTCACATTTATCAGGCTGAAGTTTCAAACCTGTTTCACGCAAGCGATCGAGCAGTGCCCTTAAATTCTCGTTATGCTCTTATATAAGTTGATCTTGCTCTTGATATAGTTGATCCGGAAACTACTATATCGTCCAAATAAACAAAACAACGTTTCCCTACTAGTCTTCTCAAAGCATGGTCCATCATTCGCTGGAATGTGGCTCGTGTATTTTTCAGACCGAAAAGCATTCGCGTGTATTCAAAATTGCACTTGTTGGTAGAGAAAGCTGTATACTTGATAGAAGTAGGATTCATTCATTCCCGAAATTATGGCAGTTACCAGAGACACTTCGAGTAGGCTGATTTTGGTTAAATTGAAGTGATTTAAATGGTATAGAATTAGCTGACTTTGGTACAAATTTCCGGGATGGTAGATTGGATTGTGTCCTTATAAGGGGTCGGAAGGAGGTGTGTGTTATCCGCGACGGTTACGCTTGATTTAACCACATTTCCATCTCAACAGCATAGTTTTGGGCTTCGCTGAGGTGGGATGGCTCTTAAGCTTTAAACTGTAACCCTATTTCGCTTCTTAGGTTCAGCAAATACCTCTTAGTGCATTCCATTTCTTCGATACTGATTGCTGTCTTCCGTTCCATCGGACTAGTACGCTCGCTCTGTATAGCATTTTTAATTTCGTTGACATTTTGACGAAATCTTAAATTGAAATTTTGTATAGTTTCCGTGGCACCCTCTTTTTGGATTTCTAATTTAGAGCGTAACGCTGATACTGAACCTCTTGGGATAAATTTTGACGTAGCTGGTCGTTTAAATCATCGTAGGAGTTGATTTGTGTTTATCTAATAGCGGTTCGCGCGCTTAATAATCCTAATCAAATCTTTTATGTCCATGTCATAGTGTCCTCTAAGGCTTATGATTATGCGAATCATGTCTTTAGCCGGAATAGTATCAGCTACAGCTGTGACTAGCGAGCGTCCGACAGCTGGACCGCTTGTATCCGAATCTGTATCACGCGCATTTGTTCTAAAACTTTTTTATTTGTTCTACCTGTCGCTATGGGTGGTGTTATGACTAACCATAGTTCAACGACCCCGCTGGCCGCATATCCACTCGCAGCTCTGTAGCTAGACGAAAGTCTACGTGGAGCTGGTTTGAAAGTTGCGCGTACTGGTGATAAAGCTTTTGCACGTACTGGTGATAACGCTGCTGCCGTGACTACCGAGGTTTCACGAAAGCTTGCCAGCCTCTAGCGACTGTGGGCTATCTCCCCGCTGCATGTCATTGTCTGACGCATACCCGGACTGCTCTTCGTCAATTTCGACTTTGATTCTAAGCCCTATCTTCTCGCCTATCGCTGAGATTTCCTGTAGCCGGTTCTCGTTTTCTTTACTAAATGTTGAAATTCCTACCTTGATGTAGAAAAGCTCGGATAAAATATTGGATAGGACTTGTTCAAGAGACTGTAAGGTAGAGCCTGTTTGCGTCATTTCAGGCGTCGTCTAAAAGTATTTTCAAGTATGTCAGTTGAGTCTGAGTCAGTATCAGTTTTAGAATTTTCAATTTCACTTTCCCGACAAACGTGGAATGCCAGTTTTCATAATTTTCGTAAGAGTTTCTTCGCGTTTGTACCTTTCAATTGCGCAATCGTGCTAAAACGAGTACACGCAAGGTTAATCCAAGGTAAGTTTTTTGTTTGTTGAGGAACACAGAGAACATGGAGCACCATAATCGTGTGCACCGACGCTAGCCTAAGGATTACAATAGTTTGTATACAACATTTATAAAATCCAAAAAAGTTATAAATTTTTGTTGACAAAACAATTATTCCGTACAATTTTTCTAACTTCTTATGTTTATTCTTCTTTACTTACTTGTCCTTACTTTGGAGACGTAGAATCCTTGCTCCTCGGCGTTGGCAGCTGCCTAATCTTCCTATTCGCGGGCCTTGTTCAGTTTTACGAATTTCGGAAACCAAGAATTTTACGTTGTATGGTGCCTACTAAATTCACCAACCAGTTTTAATTCAGGTTGCCTACTATTCGTTTTTAATGAGCTTTCCGTAGATAATCCCGGAGTTATTCTTTGGAATTCCGCAGATAATAAGCACTATCCTGGCAGGATCGCCAAAATACAAAGGGGTAAAAATGAACCTAAAGTTATTTTTGTTAAATTCGCTCTGAAGTTCGATCAGCGCGACTATTTTTTATTTAAACGAATGTGCAGGGAGTCTTGAAGGATGAGATAGAACTGAAAACTGGGTGTGCGCGCGGAAACATCTGGTTCTTGCTACACTATACTAGAGCTGGGGGCTAAGATGCTGTCACAGTACACTCTGTCAATTTCTATTCGTCCTTCCTAACCTACAATACAATTTCCTTTTAGTTTCTTTAAAATATAGTCCTTAATCCATTAGAGTCTTATTCATTATTTTATGAGCCTTCATCGTAAGCTTTTTTATTGTTTTTAAAATTTGTTTTTACTCTAAGACATTAATCTGATGTTTTTGACTAACTTAAACTTTGACAACTCAGGTAAATTTATATCAAGTTAAGTGATTTTTTATCACGATTGTTCTTCTTAATATCACTATTTGTAAAAATGTAATTATTCAGATTAAACCCCGTTGAAAAAGATACGCATTGTACCGAAACGTTTAGGATTGAAAGATGAGTTTATAATAAAATAAATTTTGAGTTCAAAAATGGATTGTGGTTCAATTTTATTTGAAGTTATGTGGACCATAAGACATAAGGAAGAATCTAGGATTCAACATTCATAAATATCGTTGGCCGAAGAAAGAATTTATTTGGTTTCAAATCATTATACAATTCACCTATCTTGTTAGAAATTCATATTTTTCTATGTATTTTGCAATATTTCAAACCTATTACAATTTTCTTGAAGATTCCTGGGAAGATTTCAAGGTCGATTAAAAAAAAGTCTTGAAAAAATTTTCATCATTTTTAAATTACAAATATAAGTTTTGAAAACATTATTTGAATAATTTAAGATTTGAGAAGAATTCAAAAAAATATAATATAAAATATAGATTTTTGAAGATCTTGAAAAAGATGCAATAGCTATTTTTGTAATTTACGAAATTTTTGGTTACAAATATTTTCTTTCTCCGAAATTTTACATCCCTGGAATTTTAATTTTCGCAATTTTTTATTTTCCCCATGAACATAATGTTCATTAATAAATTACGCAATTTAATAAAATTATTTTTTATTTAATGTATTATTTTGAATTTTGTTATTTTTCTGCTCTATAAACAAAAAGTAGGCCGACGGAAACCGCTTGTTCAATATTCTCTCTCAGCTTCGACGATGACACAGTTTCGTGTATAAACAGCACATCTTTGAAAACAACATTCTATTTTTAGAAAAAAAAGGTGGCATTATTTCGTATTGTCTACTTTTATCTTTTATGTATTTCTTATCGCTTCCTGAATAGGCAAATTATGAAAAAACGAAAATCTCAACAGAAAATTTGGATTTGGATGGAAGCTCTGTAAAATTCCAGAATGAAAAAAATTCGGAATAAAATTCCCGATATGAAAAATTCCATAATAATAAAATTTCTAAATAGGAGAATCGTATAAAAATAATAGTTCCGACAGAAAATCGGCTTGACTAAAAAATCCCTAAAAATAAAATTCCCAACACTGAGAAATTCTTCAATTGGAAAATTTTCGAACAATGAAATTCCTGAAAAGTTACATTTTATTATTGTATTTTTAAATAAAAACTATTATAATATATATGATATTTATTTATTTATAACAATAACTTTTCAGTCATTTAAGTTCTGGAATTTGCTAATTCTCATATTTTCTGATTCGACAATTTTCTGTCGGGAATTTTATTAATTGATCATTTTTCAATTCAGAATTTCAAGTATATTATTTTTCGAGATTTTTTTGTTGGCTCAATTTAGCTTTAAAGTCTGTTGCATTATTTTTTGACACTTTCGGAAACTATTTTCAATTTTACAAAAAATATTTGTCAATATTCTCAATATTCATTTTTAAAATAAAAAATCATTTAAAACTTCTAAATCTTCCGCAAATCTTGTTCAAGAGGTTTTAAAATCTTTCAAACTAAAAATTTATCTTTTGAAATTCAACCTAAATTTTTTTTAATTTATCTGGAAATTCCACTGTCGTTACCGAAAATATTTTCTTTTAGCCAGGCAATACATTTCGTAAATTAACATACTCAAAGTCCATAATTTATTTTTCCTTATCTTTTAGAAAGTTTTAAAAAAATTTTAATTTATACTGTTGTATCAAAATGTTGAAAAACTATCTAAAAATAGAATTACTTGTTTTTAAATCTTACTTTACAGTAAAAAAACAGTAATTAAAACAAAAATTCTCGATGAAAGTTTTTTTTTAAATGTAAAAAGTAGTTTCTTTTCAATTGTTTTTGGTGCAATAATAATATTAATTTTCTTTTGTTATTTTAGTATAAATACATCTTTATTAGATAAAAATTCAAACTTGATGGTTGAAAATTAAATAATTTTGTTTAAGAGTCATACGTGTAGGTTGAAAATTCAACTAAGATTTCGTAAAAAATATATTTCTTATTTAAAACTCAAATTTTTATTTTGAAAAGATAAAATAAAACCTTTTTTAATAGCAAAGTTAAATATTTTATTTTGAAAATTTGTGAAACTTCGACAAAAGATTAATAATATTTTACGAATTTTCAGAAATCATTCAGTATTCAAAAAAGTTTAAAACACTTCAGAAATTCTAAAATTCCAAAATCTACTTTTAAATTGAAGAATTGTAGAATTTTTCTTCAAATTGTTTTACAAAATTCCTTAGTTTTTTTCGAAAATCCTAAAAGTCTACATTTTGTTTTATATTTTTTTTAATCTTCTCAAAATATAAATTATTCTTGATATTTATGCAAATCTTATATATATATATATATATTTTTTTTCAGAAATAAATCGAAATTTTCATAAAATTTCGAAAAACATTTTAAAACTTTAAAAAATTGCCTCAACAAAGATTTTCCGGATTCTTTTTTGAAAATTTAAAAAATATATTAAAATATTTTCAAATATATTTGAATCTGTTCTTAAAATCAATGCTAACCAATAAAAAGAAAACGTTTTTAATTTTTTCTAAAAATATTTAAAACATTTAATTCTCTTAAAATCTTTCAAAATTCTTAAAAACCTCCTAAACTTTATAAATATATTAGATTACAAATTTGGAACAAATGTTTAGAAAATAAACTTAATTTTGTTTTGCACGCTTTTTCCACACATACCATACCTTTACGCTTTTGAGGTCGCGAAACCCGAATCCATGGTCATGTTGACCCCATCAGATTATTACGAAGGTAAATTGAAGGTCAAAATGAAGAAAACCATAGAGTCTGAGAAAACCACTAAATCGGAGAAAAATTAAATCGCAGAATTTTGTAGTCACTTAATCCAAACCTGTGGTCAGTTTGACCCCACAAGGTCAGGACAATTAGCAACAGTAGTCGTTTAAGCCGATTCAACTATTTTGTTAAATACTCATATACATATTTAGTTGAAAATACGTGGTTTTTGGTGAAAATGTAATATTCTTGATTAAATATGTATTTCTTTGGTTAAAAATTCAATTATTTCGTAAAAAATTTATTTTTTGTATACAATTTTTTTTTTGAAACTGAACTATATTGTTTCTTACGCTCTACATAAGTTAAAATAAAATTAAGCCAAAAACCGTTTTTTTTCGAACTCAAAAGTTTATTTAATTAAAATCTCCTCTCTCTATCCTTGACGTTTTGACCCCAATGCGTACCCTTTTACAAAGGTTTGAGCCTAAATAATTATATTTTTACAATTAGTAAATTTAAGAAGAGCAATCATTATACAGAATTTTTTAGGGTAATGTGAATGTTTCACCTGAGTTTCAAAAGTTAATTAAACGCATCAGATTAAATTATTTTTAAAAACTTATATTTTGATGTTAAAATATCAAAACAAAGTCTTTTTCAGATGAAAATTAAATAGTTTTTTAAATTTAATTTTTGATTTACAAATTCACCTCTTTTAGTAGAAATTTCATCTTCCATGAAAACAATGCTACTCTTTGCTTGAAAGTTAATCTTCTCTCTGTTTGGGGATTTAATTTTTATTTTGAATTTTTTTTGGAACTAATTTTCTAAGATATCCCTTTGTTGTGCAACATTCATATTGTAATTGAAAATAAATTCCTTTGGTTGAAGGTTTAACTATTTTGCTACAAATGAATTTTTTTGCTGAAAATTCAATTTTTAACAAAAAAATTACATACGAATATTATTTATAACAAATAAAATAACATTTTGTATGAAATTTGTGAGTGAGTTTTTGTTTAAACAAATAGATTTTCTTTCATTAGTAAAAATTAAGACTAAAAATTTAAAAAAAATTGTGGAAAAACAACACAAGAAACGAACAAAATTAAAAGACAAAAGTTATTTAACCGAAAAATACCTAGAAGTTATTGATAAACTACAATAACATTTTATTTAACAAAATTTTTCGCCTAAATCACATCTACATTGAATATAAACAAATTAGATTTATGACTTTTTTCTTCCTTAAAAATTCTACTGTTTGGTTAAAAATAAATTTTAATTAAAGGTTGATAATTGAAGATAAAAATTCTTTTAGCCAAAAGTTTACATATTTCATTTTTCATTGAAAATTTGTTTTTTTTTTTGTTAAAATAAGAACATGTATTTGGTACAGTTGCAATAAATTCTAAATGATGGACAAAAGCATAATAAATATTATAATAATATATTTTTTTATATTATTATTAATAATAGATTTGCATTATTTATGTTATTATTAATTATTAATTAATACAATAAAGGGTGACGAACCCAAAGGGCTTTAGCGAAATTTTTTGAAAATCGGTTTTTTTGCGTTTCTTATTCTTTAATAAACTATAAAATTAAAAATTTATTGTAAATAGGAAAAATGAACAAATTTTTACTCTAGAATTGTGATTCTAGAGTAATAGTAGAGATAGTATTCAATCCCTTAAAAATTTATATCAATTTACGTAAATTGAGTCGTTCAGAAATTAATCATTTTTAGCTTAAAAATTATACTTTTTGGAATTCACACGTTCGAATTTTATTTGCAAAATTTATACTACTTATATAAGTGATAAGTCAACAAATCGTTTAGAAATAAAATATTTAAAAAATTTTAATTTGTTTTCGGAATTATTTAATCGCACAAATTAAACTTATGATAGGGCAAATTGAAAATTAAGCGTTTACAATTAAAATTATGAATTCAAAAAATGACACATCAGAAATTAAAGAAGTTATTTTAATGTTTAGTAGAATAATAATAGGAAGTATTTAATTAAAAAAAGTTTAATTACAAATAACTGAAACTGAAAATTCTATTTAAAAAAACTTTGTTCCGATGATTTATAAAAGTGTCATGGACAGTCAATTTACTTTTTTTGTCGAGTGAGATTTTTCTTTCAACTTCTTCCAAACAAATTAATTTTTTCAAGAATTATAATTTTCAGTTGAAAAAGCAAGTATTTTTGTACAAATTCTTTTGTTTGTATACAACTTTCTTGAAGGTTGATATTTTAAATTTGCAAATTATCTCATAGATAATTCTTTGCAAATTATAGAAAAATTTTGAAATGTTTTGAAATATTTTTAAATACTCTCTTGAAATTATTTCACAAAAATAAAAAATCTTTTTAATTTTTCCTAGGAACCTAAATTATCTTTGTTTGTTTTGATTTCCTTTCAAAATTCCAGGTAATAGTAACAAATATTTTGTGATATTTTTCAATTTGCGCTCAGAATCTATAAAGAAAAAATATCATTTGAACTTTTCCCACGAATTTTAATAATATTTTTTTATTTTCTTGACGCCCTACAAAACTGAGTCTTCCATTTTTTTCTCCAAATATTGTGAAATATTAAAAACCTAAAATGATTCCTTTAAAATAAAACCTAAAATTTCAGAACCTATCAAAATAATGTAAAAACTTCTACATTTTTTTTAATTCTTCAAACTAAGCTTTTCCAATTATTTAATTTCTGTACAGCATTGAAAATGTAAGAAAGTTGTTTTTACAATTTCAATGGTGTCTTATTTGTATTTTTAAGCTTTTATAAGTCAAGGTTGGCACTATGTACTCAGAACGCGAAGTTAGTTTACGATTTGTGTCTGGTAAGGGAGAAATACAAATATCAGAATAGTGTACATACACGAAAAATCAGATTGTTCATTAGTTTGTTGTTTTAGGACTGACGCTTCAGTCAACTTCTCCTACGTTTTGAAAAAAATGTTTAAGTTTCTTCATATTCTATTGGCTACCCTGGTATTTATTTTAATTTCTGTTGGTGAGTATTGTGAAATTGGACCTTTAAAATAACTAAGGGGTCGTACTTAAATTTATTTTTTCTACTATTTTCTACTATAAAATTTGGCTTTTGAACAAAATACTAGAATTTTCAACAAAATAATTTGTGCGGAGGCCTTTTAAAATTAAAGGTCAACTAGTTGACAAGTGTAAGCTAGTGATGGTGAATTCTCTTTTGTTAAAGCTCGTTCGGCTTTAACGAAGACATCTCATCACGTATTTCTTGTTTTTCACTCGATTTTGTCTTAAATGTAAATTTTTCGATTTTTAAGTGCAACTTAATTATATAAAATGTGTATTATATTTATTTCTGCTACGCGCTCTTGTTTTGCTAATTCAGATATTGCAAAATAATTTAAACAATTTAATTTTTCATGATTACTTCAATATTTGCTTCTTATTTTTTTATTTAACTTTTTAATACAGTTCGTCTTGTTTTTCCATAAATTTAATTTTTTTATTTTCCATGATTTAAACAAAAAATTTATATTTAGCCTAAAATAGCTCAAAGAAAATTTGCAGATATAATTCAGGCGAGAAGTTTTATTAGTTAAAATTTCATTTTAGCCTATGTAGTTTCTGCAAGAAGTTAATATTATAATTTTGAATGTATTTCAAAGATTTTATTTTTTACAATAAATCTTATTTTTGATGATACAATCTAAGTATTTTGTCCAAAAATTATTCAAAACAAATTTTTCGATCTTTTTTAGGTGATGAAATTTTTCCTGTTTATTTTTTTCGTAGCTTGAGCCGTTTGTCTAAAAATTTAATTTATCTGTCTTTAATTCTGCTTCTTTTGGACCAAAACAAAAATTACTTATTCTATCACAAACTAAATAATAACAATAAATTTTTAAATATTTTCTGGGCGCATAATTTTTATTGAATCATCTTTTTCCGTATATTGCATTGTTTGACAAAAATAGAATTTTGTATTTTTTATTTCTTTCTGTGCCGTCAAAATTTAACCTTTTAATTTTTCGAGACAATTCAAAAAGTTGTTATAATAACCTTGTACGTCCTTCAATTTATTTACTTTTTCATATCATGAGTTATTCAGCGTAAAATTTACAATTTCGTTTTTTTTTTACATTTTGTAAGTGCCATAATTACGGTAATATTTTTTGATGCAAAAAAATTATTAGGGAAAATTCTTTGCATTTGCAAGTAGTACGAACCTCTATACAGAGAATTTTTGGATCTTGAAAAAAGTATTATTCATAATTTTTAAAATGGGCTTACTTTTTCAATTTTTATTCAAAATGGTTTTGTAACGAACTTAAGCTTCAGTCTTCGACACTGGAAAAGTGTACCGAAGGCATAGAGACACATTTGCACAAACTTTTTTTTTAAGTTTCAGAGTGTTTCAATACGTGGATATATCACAAAAGAGGGGGGGGGGGGTTCAAATTTGACAGAAATCTAATTCCTTCTATGACACGAATGTAAAAAAGTTACGTAAACGATGATTGTGCAACATTTTCAGCTTCATTGAAAGAATTTGAAGGTAACATTGTGAAACTTATCAACGGGTTCAGTCACTTCACCTTGAATCATACTTTGTCACGTAGATCAAGAAAACGTATTTACAAGTTTCTAGTTATGGGCAATTTTTAACCACACCCACCACCTTGTTGACAACCATTGATTTGATTTACCCCGCACCCCAAGTAACTTTGCCTTTAAGCAATCCCCAATATCCCATGCAGAAATTTAGTCATGGCCCAAACTGGGCCCAGGCTGGGCAAAACTAGGCCTTGTCCTGGCGATCTGGCCTGGGCCAAGCTCGAATGAAGCGCCGAATCTGGCCAGGGTCCGGTTTAATTTCCAGGCTGGATCGCCCAGCCATATAAAGGATTTTTTTATCGCTTTATGTTCTTTAAAAAAAAATCTAACTCTAATCTGACTACCTTGTAGTATACATGAAACACTTCGTAACAATCAATAATTCATTTCAATAAGATCTGTGTTTTGCAAAGATAAATAAAGGTTTCACTGTATTAAAGAATAGTTTTCTTGCTGTGAATAAAAACATGATTCTTTGTGCGTAAAAAGGTATAAAATAAAAAAGTGAGGTTATAGTTGTAAATGTCGGAAAAATTACAATGTCACTTACAGTCTGTTAGATAAGAGCATAGTCACTGCTGTGAGAAAATAAAAATACGCAAAACAAAAATTCTTTCAAATATCGTTTTATTGATTCGAGATTGATTGTTTCGGGTCATTGTCCTCCTGGAGAATTTTGGAAAAATGCTGAGATTAAAATGAAAACAATAGTCAGCTGATTCA
>JAAAKG020113189.1:0-15375 GCA_010014905.2 Druon quercuslanigerum
GAAAAATTTCCAGAGGTACCGGCTCAGGGATCGAACCCCGGACCTCTGAGGTGAAGTCCGAGCATCTAACCACTGAGACACCGAGGCTCTTTTTTTATTTATTTATTATTATTATTATTATTATTATTATTATTATTTTGGATATATGAATATTATTCAATAGTTTATCTCGTTATAATATTCTCAATATTATTATTTCCAAAAACCCTTGTTGTATATTATATTAGCATTAGATAACTAATATTAATCTCGATATTAATATTTCTTGTTCGTAGAGCAAGGTCCGACCTTTCATTCGACTTTTTCAATCTATCAGATACGAGAAAAAAGTCCTAGGGGAAATCGATATTTGATGTAGTGGATAAACTTACTTAATGCGAATCCCAGTCCCAGGCATTCGCGATAAGTACTGTACCATTAATTGCAATATTATATATCAATAATAAACCAGTGTTAGGTAATAAACATTCATATCAATATCAATATAAGCTGCTGATGAAGCACGACACAGCCAAAGTACAAGATTGATTCTCTAATTTGGTCTCTTGATGTACAGCTTTTCAGACTATTAACTAGTGTAAGGTTGGCACTTCCAAGAGCGCCGAAGATAAGGACGATTAGTTTAACAGAATATTCCACGTACAATCGGCGCAATTCCCTTATAAGATCTCTATTCCTATCTTTCTTTTCATTCTTTTTGGCTATGATGTTTTTACGCGCTTGTGCCGAAAATTCGATAACAAACATGGTTCGCTTCTTGAAGCCAAGGATAACTATGTCAGGCCTTGAGTGTGGAACAGAAACTATTATCGAGAATATAAAGTTCCAGTATATGCGCTACTTCTCATTCTTGACCATTGACTCGATTTTCCTAGGAGCGCTTAGCAGAGCGATATTAAGGTCAATACCAAAAGAGTGACAGAGATGGTGATAAAGCACTCTTAGTGTCGCATTGTGCCTTTGGATGTAGGTCGTTCCCGCATGAGTTGGACAACTAGATAGTATGTGTCCTAGATGCTCGGGGTGTGCATGGCACGACCTGCAGCTAACATCGGCAATGTCTTGGCTCCAAATATAGCAACGGTATGTTAAGGTGGAAATTAAACCGTCTTGACATGCTAAAATGAAACCCTCCATGCCAGACTTTAATCCGGGTCATTTAAGGAAAGCAAAAGTTAGCTCACACGCCTATTTTTTAGAAAAATGGGCTTTCAGAAGTGAGTATTTGAAATAGATAAGAATTGATGCATTTCGCTCACCCCTGATTCTGAAGTTTAGTCCCAACGTTTCAGCAGCCTCCTCCGCTAATTTGTACAGAAACGCACCTTTGCCCGCTTCTTCGTGCTTCCTGGACATTTTAAGAAGAGGGTCTCTTCCATTTGCGACTCTATGTGCTGTACCGAGAATATGTGCATAACCTTTCGTGCCCCGATATCAAGGGATCTGAGCTTGTCCTTCGTCCATGGAATCACTTCAAATGACTAGAGTACTACCGGGATGGCAATGATGTTCTTTGAAGATACTTTGTTCCTTGCCGACACTTCGAAATACCAAATCTGCCGGATGAGACGTTTGCGTCTACTTCGGAGAGTATCCTTTATAGATGTCACATGAAGTTTTCCTAAATTCCATTCCTATTTCATTAGTGTATCCATCAAAAATCTCTAGAGCTGTACGTAGATGCTCTCTATTTTTAGCATAGACCTTACGTTCATGCATGTAAAATACATGAGTGACCCCTGGGACCATGTACCCCTGGGAATGGCGAAGTGCTAGAGATAATAGCAATAATGTAAGGCAAAAGAGAAGTGGGCTCATGGTTTAGCCCTGACAGACACCTTTCTGAAAGCTGACCTTGTTAGTTGTCACACGATTTTTTCCAGATGAGACAACAAATCTAGCTTTCCAAAGTGGAATCAATTTCTCTATGCACCTCTCGATTTGCGGATGAACTTTTAAGCTTTCCGAAAGACTAATGTTAAGTCTATGAGAGGTCGAATCAAAAACTCTCCGGTAATTAATCCAGACCATCGATAGATCACGCTGGTAGGATGCTGCACCTTTGCAGATACATCTATCGCTGAGCAGGTTCTTCCGATATCCTGCTATGCCTTTCTTTGAGCAGTGTTGTTCATAAATTTCTTGCCACACAAGTCCGATAGCCCGAACGATCCTATCATTTAGGATAGCTGTGAATATCTTATACAGTGTGTTCAGACAAGTGATTGGCCGTTAATACTTTGGGTCAGCTAAGTTGCCCATTTTCGTCAGGAAGACTGTGCGCCCTCCCACCGACCACTTAAAAACTGGCTCTTCCGATTTCAAATACTAGGAGTAACTACAGTGTTTCTGGCACCATAGAGCATGCATTTGTGCCATGTAACCCCCTCTTTCAGGGGCGACACTTGCATCGTAGCAATATAACAAGTTGTGATTTTGTCGCTCCTTCCACCTAAAAGCCCCTAGATTCCGCCGACCCATCACATCATTGGCTCTCCCAGGTCTAGGGTAGTCGGTAGTGTTGGCCGGACTATTGTCAGGAGCCCTGCGCGTTCTATTACTTAGACACGCACTTACTACAATTTATATTTGGTTTTATCATTGTTGGTCCCACGATAAGATTGGGAAAGGGGTTCGTCCATGCTTGTCGAGCCCCCGATGCAAGAATAAGGCTGCGTACTCGGCGACTGCTTCTTAATTTTTATAATCATATTCAGTAAAAACCCTTAGTACAGGGACGCCCTATCCACAACCCGAGGACGCGTTTGGTGGCTTTGGCATAGGTATGTCAGACTGCTGGCCTTAAAAAATTGACTTTCTTACACTACTATTTTTTAGCGAATTTTCTTACAACTGTCTCCGAGAAACTAACATCCATCCACGCCTTATCTCTAAGCCACTCGATTTGGTAGCCTAGCCATACTTTTTCACTACCCCCTTTAGCCTCTAACTTACATCTTGTGTGTCAAAAAGCCAAGTTTCGTTTTCTACCCCGTGAAACCCTGCTGTCCTAGACCTGTTTAACTTCCTTATCTGCTTCTCTATCTCATCGTCATTCAGCTTGTATCCTTCTACCTTCTTCATTCTTCTAAAACGCTCATCTATCTTTCGTGTTTCTGAGCCCTGAAATGAATCTTTAAAAAATTCCCTCCATTCCTCTTTCCTTATATTCTCACTTATACCCACCCAACGTTTCCTAAACCTATTAATTATTTTTCGCACGTCTCCTTCTGTCTTAACAATTCTCAACTCCTCTTCCTGCTCTTTCTTCTTGGACATCAGACTTAACTTCTTCTTCATTTCTACGTACTCCACCTTTTCGCAGTTCCTTCTTGCCACTTCCTGTACTCACTTTTCACATTCCTCATCATCATTTTGAATTCCCTATCACACCATGACTTCTCCATTCCTTTCTTCTTTTCCCCCATATCTCTTTAACCGACTACCTTTCAAAGCTTACCTTTCCCATCTGCTTCTGATACTTTTCTGTCCCTTCCCTCGTCCATGATAGCCTCTCCCCTAACAACATTTCTTCCCACCCTGCCTTCTGCAACCCTCCCCTTTTATCCACAAACTTAATGGATGATGAACTGATTTCAACCAACCTTCCACGGCAAATTTCTCTTCCCCCTCCCACCCTTGCATATTCATCACATAGTCTATCCCCGACACCCCCATCCTACTCACACACGTGTATTCTCCTTCTTCGTCCCCTGTGACCATAACATTCGCCATCGCCCAGTCTCTATCATCCATCCGGTCTCTTAGAATCTTCCCCTCTTTATTTATTATCTTATCCTTAGATTTCCTTTTGAAGCTCTCCCCTTCCCGATACAGGCCCCTTCTCCCTAATTCTCGCATTAAATCCAACCCCCCATCACCCATACTACCATTCACTCCTGGCTCGCTTCTAGGTAGTCTTCCATCCTTTCTTTATTACTTTCCGACCCATCCTTATTTTACACAGTCACAAACTTATGCGTTACGCCTCCTACCTTTGCTGCCACGTTTGCACGACCTTTCCTTCTTTCTCTCCATGAACTTCTTTCTCTAATCCATCTCGAACGCTCGTTATATAATTCTCTCACTATCACTTACTTTCCTCTTTACTCTGACCGCCTCCTGTAGCCTCCATCTATAACCCCTTGGCAGCTTTGGCTCTACTCTATTACATCCCTTTCTCTCTACCCACGTCTCTACAGTCCCACCACAAGAAATTCCTGAATACACCTCCAGAAAACCTCATCTTTTTTCTTTACTCTTGCTTAGTTCCAATACAGTACCTTTAACCCTCCTCCACCTTGGTGTACTCCCATCCCCTTACAACCAACGAAAAAAATTCCCCTCTACTTCCTTCAAAACCTCCTTCTCCTCATTCCATACCCACATTTCTTCATCTACTTTTATTTTCCGATACCCTACCCTCGCCGCTCTCCCTTCACTCGTCTCCCATCCAGCCCTATCGTTTAGCATTCTCTGCACATCCCTTTTCTTCCTCGTCAAATCTTGATTGATGAAAACATTCCTATCCTTTATCCTATTTTTGTTTCGCATTGCCCCCAAGTTTTCTTCCCAGCTCTTCAGTTCAACAACCGCCACTTCATTCTCCTTTCTCTCCTCTAGCCTAACTTTCCCTACCTTTCCTTTAACCCACTCTATGCTCTGTAGCAGCGCTTCCACCCACTCTCTTTTTTCAACATTCTTTAGCTTAAATCCTCTTATTACAATATTATTTCTCTTATCTGCCTTCTCTCTTCTCTCCATTCTCAACTTCATTGCCCTTATCCTTTCCCTATCCGCTCTCTCCTCCTTTTCATTCCTACGCTCTCCCTCTTTCTCTTTTATCATATTCTCCATCCTCTCTCAAATACCTTGTCTCTCGCCCTCCCCCTGTCAACTACTTCCATTTTCGACCTGCCCTCCATCTTCTCAAACCTTTTCTCCGCCGTTTCCTTCCACACCTTATCTCCTCTTCCATCTGCTTCATTTTACCCTTTTTTTCTTTCAATACCGACACCACCTCCCTCTGCAATCCTTCTACTTTCTCCCTCAGCTCTTTTGCCTCCTTTTCCTGTTTCTTATCACTTACCCTCAGGTGCACCCTCATATTTTCCATCTGCCCCATAGCCCCCCTGATATTTCCCTCAAACCGTGATCTCGCCTAAGAGCACACCGAGAGCCTCCTACTCCATTTTCTCATTCATTTTTTCGGGAGAGGGGTTGGTTCTCTCGTATTAAATTCTCATTATGAAATTATTTTAGCCGCTCATTAGGCAGTTTTAGCATTACTCTAAATTCTCCGTTTGCAGAAAACGAATCCTCACCTACTACAGTTTTTACATTATCTTTATCTTTTTTTGTCGTATATTGTATATAAGTAGGCCAGTAGGCCTTAACCATAAATGTGCCTATTCAGGAGCAGGCTCGGTGACGCAGCGAGCTTCGTGGGCTGCTTGAGAGAACGGTCGGACGCCTTTGTTCTCGCTTCATAAACTCACTTTCGGAGAATATAAAGCTGCTTCCAGCCTTCACTGGAAAGTTATGCTTGCAACCGTGTATGGAGGTTTGAAGCCCTGAACCGCTTGTATATAGCCTGGCAAGTGAACTAAGATTCATAAAAGGCTCGGAACCACTCAAAGATTGTCGTGGTTTCGCACACTGACTCGCGAAGATCACTTTTAGAGTTAAGCTAATTTTATAGACAGCGTCAGGGGATAGATTCCGACTAGGCTTTTGTGAAGAGAACTTAACTCAAAGACATTCGAAAAGCGTGGTTATTCACCAAGAATTTAGAATTTCTCCACTCTTGGATTGAATTTATGAAGAAGGGTAAGAGGGGATGAGCCTTAAGCCTTTTTCGTCCAGTTTAATCCTGCGATCACACACACACGCGAACCCACACATATACATATATATGCACACAGTGAGAACCTCTATTTTTGATTGCGGATTTGAAAAGAGCGAGAAATTTCACCTGAGAAACCACCAAATGCGCATTTTCTAGATTGTCTTGGTTTTTCGAGGTAAACAGACGTTCAAGATGCTTCACAAAAGTCCGTGAAATGTTAAGGTGTACATCACCTTGACCATCATGACCTTCAAGTCAATTTTCAAGGTCACTTGAATTTCAAGAGGATTTTTCTTAGATTGAACTCCGTGCCCGGATGAATTTTTTGTAGACTTCAGGCTGTGGATTGTTACCACAACACCTCCCCCCAAACACACCCAGAAAGTAACAATCATTTCAGATAAGATGTAAAGACTGTGACTGTGTGGTTACAAAAGTGAGAATCACGACAATGTCACTTCTCTGCTATGTAATGTGGGTAATGATAGTAAACATGCTAAAGGACATCACCGCACACTTTTTTGTGGGTTAATACAAAAAATTTAATTTGTTTAAATTTGCTCTATTTGTGTATTTCGAGATTATGTGTGTTACAATTCTCTCCCATATACGAAGTAGTATAAGAAGATCGCACTCTTTTGCAGCCTTTGGAAAATTTGGATTTGATTGGGCATCCGGTATTATTTATTTACTTTAGAAACAAATTTTATAAACAAATACACAGTTTGGTCATTTATAGACAGAAAGTAATCTTTTTTCTCTCTAATCGTCTTTAAATTTTATAACTAGTGATGTACGGTGATAAAGAATTGTCAATAGATATTATTTATTTATTTTATAAACAAATTTTATAATTAAATGCATAGTTTGACCATGTATAGATAGGAAGTCACCACTTTTTGATCATTTTTAAATTATATTGGTGGTGATTTTTAGTAATGCAGACTTGTCATGCGATGTTATTCGTTTATTTGATAAACTAAGGTTATACAAATATGCATGGTTTGGAAATTCACGGACAAAAGGTAATTGTGTTTCATTTTTAACGCCATCAAATTATATATTTAATGATGTTTAGTGATAAAGACTTCTCGTTCAACATTATTTGTTTATTTTATAAATAAACTTAATATATAAATGCATAGTTTGGCCATTCATAGACATAAAGTAAACGTTTTTCTTCAACTTCATTTTTGCTCCATTTTTGCCTTAAAAAGGTAATCAGTAGGTCAAATGAGACAAGAAGCTTATGAGTCTCATAGTATCTGAACCGCTTGATATACTTATTACACGCTTCGGCAGCTTTTTCTGGATACTATCCGATTGGAACTTATATAATTTAAAGACCATCAAAACGAAAACCGATTCATTTCTGTATATAAATGGTCCAACTAAGAATTTGATCATAAAATTTGTTTACAAGGTAAACAAATAATAGCAAAGCTGTAAATGTTCAAACTACGTTTTTGCTTATCAAATAATCAAATAATATCATTTGATCATTCTTCGTTCTGAAACATCAGCAATGATGTAATTTAAAGACGATTAGAAAGAAAAACGATTCCCTTCTGTCAATAAATGAACAAACTGTGCATTCGTTGAAAAAATTTGTTTATAGAATACAAAAATTTTACCAGAAAACCAATTTTCATGATCAAATATGATCTAGCCCATAAAATTAAGCAACTGTAACTTATAAATATACTTTGCAAGTAAAATTTCCACGATGTTGACGTTTTTAATTATAAATAGTGAGATTCGATATCCTGTCAATTATTTATACTCCTTACATACTTGGACATTTATTATCATCGAGAACGGAATTAATTAAGTTATTTATTAAAAGGTAAAAAATAATTATTCAACAATTTCCCATTTCCGCTCTTTGTTTATTTATATAAAAATGTTTATATGATGTAGGCTGTAGGTGATTTTAAGTAGTAAGTTCCCGATTCAGCCCACTGAGCTACGTTCTAACGGCTGCCACATCTACACAATACGAAAAAGGTTGTACCTCTAACGCAGTTAGTGTTGCGTTAGAATGGTGTCCTTTGTGATATTCATTTTGATTCCATGTGCTTGTACTCTAGTAAAGCATCATGTGGTTCTAATGGTTCCGGTACTTTATCTACATTGCATTTGTGTCATCAGCATCAATCAGGTCTTCGTTGTCCACATCTTCCAAAGGGAGTTCATCAACAAAAAGCTGCTGGTCCAGTTATGTTTTGATTTCAGTTGTTTCTACAGCCAAAAGCAATTTGTTTACACCTATTGACCGTTTCCGGTCTTCTGAATTCTGCTTATTTATTCTTGTGACTAGCTCTGGGTACTTCAGTAAGATGATTCCATGGTGTTATCTTCGTGCACTTTGCCAAAAATAAGGGCGCATAACAACTCAGGTCATATTACATCTCCATACTAATCCTCTTTATGGTTGCTAAACCTAAACTTCTGCCTCTGTTTAAATTAGGCCATATACCTCTGGACATTGTGGTGGAGCTGGATCATAATCAGGCAGAACAAGAACATCAATTTACATGTCAAATCAACTAGCCGTTTAATCTCGATTGCTTGATCTTCTAAGATAAGAAGATTAACCTCTATATTCTTCATCCTACCGTTAAGTTTTATCACTAAACTTTCTGCATTTTAGGATACTTTGCAGAAAACTTTCTCCTGAAGTTCTATCCCTTTTCGCTTTTGGTTTCATACTTCGTACTTTAATAATGAGACGGACCAATTCCTCTTTTATTCTGGTTACCCACTACATGCTCTCGTACGGTATTTCTGTTAAGGTAATTGGCTGCAAGTTACGAAGTTCAACCAAAGCATCCTCCGCAGGCGCAGTTGATGTTTCACTGTTTACCATTTGTCTCTGATGTTCTTGGCGGCCAGCTGTTCTTCGTAGTCCCTTTCCTCTTTGTTGTCTGTATATTTCGCATGGGAAACCCTATCAGTAGAAATTCTGCAGCCAACATAGCTGTCAAAGTCATGAGAGGAAAGCTCAAATATTACCGCGACGCCAACGCCAGAACACCGTCGACAGGGCTCCGTTATTATTATTTTGTTTGCCCACCTTCAGCCAACAGGTACTTATTACCTGGAACTTGGATGCTAAATACGGTCGCAAAACGCGGCAAGTGCTTAGTAGATTCGTTAGTGTTAGTGGTTTTTTTCGAGTCTATACTCTACCTCCCAATTCGTAATAATTCGCGAATATGCACACTGAAGAGTACATCTATACGGATTCAACAATCACATAGGACAGCCCCATATGGATCCATCATGCATCCTGGAGGCACCGTCTACAGACTTCCAACATTCATCCCGGAGACCTCATTTATAGAGAACCGAGATTCATAATGGTGAGACCGTTTATAGGGATCCAAACATTCATCTTGGAGACTCACATAGAGATCCAACATTCATACTCGAGATCCCGTTTATAGGGATCCATCATTCTTACATACAATGTGCGAAGAATTATAGTTCGGATGCCTTTTTTCGCACGAAGGATGGCTGCGCTCACATCATTTTTCCTGTAAAAAATAGGCACCCGAACTATGGGGGAATTCTTTTCTCATTGTGCACATACACAAAAAAAAGAAAGATACAAAACTTTAAATGTGATTATCACAGTCATCTGTTGTATACGCAGAATCGCCATAGAATGCGATTTTAGTCGCTATTAAAAACTCCGAACGATGCGGCATGTGTTCAGCAATTCTGCGTTCTGAATTAGATGCAGCGTATTTCGAGTTCCCAGCTCTTCCAAGATTTGTGCGCAACTCGCACGAATGTTCTCGGTGAAGGAAATCACGACCCGGTGGATGGTGACCATCTTCATCCTCCACACGGACAGGGTCTCCTGCTTCAGCTCCGCATATTTTTGGATGTTCTCAGTGTATTTAAGCCCAATAATATTGTTTAGGGTAACGCTTATGTCTATTATTCTGCAATGTTAGGGGTTTTATCTAATCACAGGACATTTTGACGATTGTGAGATGGATGCAGCAAACTGCCATCCTTGGGTCATTTAGTTTTCTCAAGAAACACGGTTGTTACACACTTTTTTTAAAATTATATATATATATATATATAAATTATATATAAATTATATATATAAATTTTATATATATATATATATATATATCCGTACGGTATCTTTATGAGTCTAGACGGTGGGCCGTTGAACAGGTTACTGAACACGTCCTCAGATTGCGGGTAGCTGGTACCTGTAACGAGGGAAAGTGTTGAATATGGCTACAAAACTATTTGTTCAAATGATCTGATCATAGTACTAAAAGTCGCGTAAATCGAGTCAGCACAAAGATTAGCTGGACAAGACAAGATTTGTCCTGTATTTAATATGTGATTGACTACATAAAATCGGGCAGGATGTTCACTGCCAGGGTCCCACAGCTCGTGCCCGAACTTCGGATCCATCATAACACACTCAATAAAGGCACAACTAAGAGTGCTAAGCTTTCTCTAGTTAGGAGCCTGAAGAGCAGTGTCGGAAACGTACAGAAGTCGGTCGTCCTTGAGTCACTCCGTGTCCTGTGGCTTTTACCGGATCATCACATTGACTTCTTCACACACTGTAGCCGACAATGATAAAAAACGTGACAATATCTGTATTTTATTTTTATAGAATTTACGATGGAATAAATCTGTTACCGAAAAACGATGGTTTTATTCCTAAAGGAACGCCAGCCTTAAATTATAATTCATATTATAATTAATTACTGTTACCCAACATTTAAATCATTATTTTATGCAAGACTTTGTTGTATTATGTGCAATTTATACCAACTATTTTGTGAGTGGCAAGTTCGGTTTACCGAACGGTGAAAGAAATCGGACAAAACGTGTTCTGTGCTAATAATCCAGAAACGTGGCCTAAGCTTTGTAAAGCATCTATGTTTCTTTTCTTGTTAGTTATTTTTTCTTGTTTACTCTTTCTTTCTTAAAAAGCCCATAACAGAGATTTGTTGCATAAACTATCGTGTGCAGCATGGGTCGTACGTCTTTATAGCCTCGCGTATCACACTTAGTGCACAATGTATTATTAAATTTCGAGACCGAGTGAATTCTAATTCCAATCAGGTATGCTTACCAACAAGGGCTAAAATTACTGTGAGGAGTGATGCGGCTGGAAAGGACACAGTAACGTTGAACTCCAGCATCTGTAGGAGATCTACTGTAAAATAAAAAATAAGAAATTGTAGTATTTAAATTTAAAGAGTAGTCTGACATTCTTAAGGTGTGCACCATATTTAAACCAGAGAGAAACTGAGATTAAGTTTATTATTAGGAAAAACAAGTAGGAGTACATTGACGCCTCTGCCTTCCACTTCGGGTAGCTGCGTCTGACTTACACCATCTCACGTATATGCATTCTCACGCACTCAGGCGCAAATCGCTGAGCGGCTTCTCGATCTTGTCGAAAGGGAAAAGATGAGAAGGGCGCCGGCTCCGACATATGTGGCCTGCAGAGAGAATGTTGGCTTTTGGTGTGTTTTGATTTGATTTTCATATAACAGTGTAATCGCGTTTCAAGGTGGACCTACAGATATTTTCCCTATAAAATATATATGTTTTACAGTTTATTAGTGTTTACGGACATTATATAAATAATGTGTACACTAATTTGAGGTCTCCGTTGCGGTGTCCGGATTCTGAACGATATCAGTTAAGAATTTAGGAACGGTATGTCCTGGCCAGTAACTTTCAATTTGTTAAAATTGCAATTTAAAAATACCTATGTTCAAAGTTTTAATTCAAAAGAAGGCACTTTGAAAAAATACCAGATTTTTAAAAATCAAAAAATTGCTATAGCTGAAAAGTTGTTACACTTTATTACAAAATAAAATATCTATTGATGTTTTTGAATAAAAAATTATCCGACGGTGTCGGAATGGAGTCAAATATGTTAATAAAAAGAACTATTGTTTAAGTTTTAATTTTTTTAAATGAGCAAAAATAATTTTTTTTTTAATCAGGTAAATTTTATTCAAAAATTTTTGTACCCCCCTTTGATAGTGTTTTTTTTAATACAAAAAAGTAGTTATATTAACTGTTTAAAATGTTTGATTTAAGGACATACGACGAGTGGGCCACGTGACGAAATTTCCTGCCTTAAAGTAAAAGTATTTTTTAGTTAAAATATTAACTATTAAAGTTTTCGCTGAGAATTCATTTTTTAGGAATCCCTTGAGGGGATCCCACGAATGATGCTCTGCGAGGGGAAATAGCCGCCTTGCGCTCTGATTGGCTGATGCCAAGCGGATATAAATAAAAGTTATGCAGAGATATAAGCTTGAGAAGATATAAATGAGAGCGGACATAAACGCGATTTCAGTGTATGTGGTAACAAATTATGTATTTAAATAAAAATTTAACTGCTTTCTTGCAAATTTGTTCTTTCTAAGTTAAAAATGTATGTAATTTGTACAATACTCGTTTATTATGGTAAAAAGTAATATTTTTTTTAACTTCTTGGTTTAAAATGCATGTGATTTATTTGAAGATTGAACTCTTTTTTAACACTTTTTTTAATTCCTTTTTTGAATTCAGTTCACATGTTTTTTATATCAAATAAAAATCTTTCATTGGTTGAAAGTTGAACTACTTCGTTCATTCATGACGAAAAGTACGATTTTATTAAATCCAAATCGTTTTACATAGTTTTTGAGTAACCGCTAAATTCATAAACATAAGCCGGCCAAAATTATGTGAAATTCAGGTGAATAAACTTAATGCAAGCATGAAGTATACCTTGTACCTTATTTACTAGGGATGGGAAGATAGATGAGGAGTTTGATAGACGTATAAACAAATTTAAGAAGATTATTGGTAGAGCAGGCCTTCTTATCAGAACTAAAAATATATCAAATAAAGCTTAATTGCAATAAATAATTCTTTATTCGTACCGACTATACCATACAGCAGCGACGAGATAATTCTCAAACAATGTGGTGCGGAAGAGACATTAGTTGACACATAGGAAAGAAATCGGTTAGGATGGTTTGGGCATGTTGAGAGAATGAAAGATGAACGACTAACGAAACAAGTGTACGAACGTCAAGTAAATGGCAGCATGCCCAGAGGCAGACAGCGGAAAAGATGATTAGAATGTGTAGTTGAGACCCTAGTCAGAAGAGACATAAGATGCCATAGAAACACGAGAGCAAGCATAAAAAAAGCATGAATGTTAAAGAAGCTAAAGAAGCATGCCAGGACAGAAAAGTATACCGACATATAGTTAATAAAAAGAGTATCAGTAGCGGGAATGACGCCTGAAACAAATTGGATAATAATGGAGACAAGTGGGAAACCTCACATGAAGACTTTGTAAGGACCTTTATTTGGGGTGATTGCTAGAGAGATTGCTCAGAAACCTGCGTCCGGAGAAGTTTTGCGGAACTACCGTGTTATTTAAATAAATAATACGAGGATTCTTGATCAATCTAATAATTCTATAACCCCCTCCTCACATTACTCACTTCCCCACCGAGTAAGTCATGCATACCCCAAATATAAAACGGCTTAATGGTGTCGTAATGGTGTAAATTGATTCATCCTTAACTGGCGCAACTCCTTTTTATTACGTGAATAGTACAACGGGTGTTTTTTAACCCACGTGTTCAAACATGTTTTGCGCAGTCGGTGTTGAATGTTTTTGCACACCAAAATTATTTAATGTAGTTTAAAATATGTCTTACACATCAACTAAGAAACTAGAGAAAACCTTCTTGGATTGCAAGCAATTAATAAACAGCAGACAACACCCGGACAGCACATGCTTCTTTTACACAGAATTCGTAACGAAGCAAATTCTTATCGAAATTTCGGTCATTATGAAAGTTTTACTGAAGACGAATTGAAGGCTATGTCTCCTGTAACGATGGAACAGTTTCAATAGTTAAATACATTATGCAATTTTATTCTTTAGATACATGCACATTGGACATGGTGAAGAAAAGTCAGAAAAAAGGATATGACGATTTTTCTTTTCAATGTGTGTCAGGAACTTTCTGATGAATTTCTGAAAGTAATTCTCCACTATTCTAGTCGGAATGGTACAAGCATGGCCAGAGCTACCGTAGCGGTCTCTAATACGGCGATTTGTGCCTGTAAAATTGTTTTAACAGCGATAAGTAGAGGATTATGTAGAAAGACGTGTGACAACATTTGCTGATGAACTCTACAATCCAAACCTAGAAATTCCCAGAGCGATTGCCCTCATATGAAACTTATGAGGATACGAAGAATAGCAGTACCTTTCGTGTGCTGTGACAATCATTTTTTAAGCATAAGGGATGTACCTTGGTGAAACCTACTATCATTGCAAATCCAGACGGGTATACGCATCATGTACAAGGAACGTATTTTCCGAAATCAAGAAACAACGACGCACAAATGCTCACTAGTTAATTTGAAAGGAGCGTGGTGGGCACAATAGCATTTTTTGACACTGGAGATAATTTTATAGAAAAAATAGGATACCAAGATGTCCAGCCACTATTGGAGATGGATTGTTGAATCTAGAAATGGTCACCTAAAATCCTATTTTAAGTTCTTTGAATGGACGATTTCGCTTGATCACCTGCGTGATCGCGGAGATTTCTTCAGTATTGGTTGAGCCATCATTAAGATGTTTCATCTGTTACAATATGCGCAACGGAAACGCAAACTAGAATCGCCTGCATGAAAAACAAGTACTAGAATTTCCTAGACTTACATTAGTTGAACTACGCGACATTACGATTGGTGTTTATTAAGTTAAACTTGCACCATATTACATTAAAGAGAAGCTGTAAATGGAGAATGGTGAAGAGTGTTAACTCGATACGCTATGTAATTAACGTGGTTTAATCACAGAAAAAGTATATTCTCGTTTCCGAAATGCGAGGAGGTACCAACTGTCGATATCGTTCAATGAAATCGATGATATAGGACCATGCAATCATGAAACCAGTCTAGGCTATGACCATAAATCTAAACAAGAGACCAAAACTCTGGAAAGATGTGCACATATCGCTAACTTTTTCTGGTTCCTAGGTTACAAACGCCAAAAGAAAAAAATTAAATGATCCCAATTATCATTGCTACCTGGGATTATGGTTGCTCTCCATGGAGGTGAATACATAAACCCGAATGAAAAACCAAAAATAATTGATTTATTTTATCCTTCTCTATTGGACGTTTCAATTTGACTACTTATTATGGTGGGTAATTAATTATTTCTGTCCAAGAAGAACGCGAATTTGAAACTGGCCACGGTTAGAAGGTCTAAGAACTCCCGAGGGTAGCGACGAACTTGAAGCCACAGCGAGGACAATCCTTAATAGTTGATGATGCAGTTTAGCACTATCACAATGAGCCATTTGTTAAGAATAAAATATTAGAAATTACGCGGTGGTACAATACATCGGGTATAATTCGGCACTCCATCGCTAATTTTGTAAATATAGTAGTTTAAGATGATTTGATTTCGCCCCTTATTTGTGTTGCATAAATAT
>JAAAKG020113200.1:0-15375 GCA_010014905.2 Druon quercuslanigerum
AGTGTGCAACAGAAACAATTGTCGAGAATATAAAGTTCCAGTATATGCGGCACTTCTCATTATCGACAATTGACTCATTTCCCTAGGAGCGTTTATCGGAGCGATATCAAGGTTAATGCCGTAAGAGTGAAAAAAATGTAATAAAGCACTATTAGTGCCGCATTGTGCCTTTGGATGTAGGCCGCATAGAATCACAGACTTTTTTACACTCATAGCTGCCTTTAAGAAGATCCGGAATCTTAAGTCCTAAATACACATACGTTGTCACCATTTCCCATCGGATTTTGGTAGCTTCTTTCAAAAACACCTCAATAAAATTTGCCAAGACTATGGGGCAACAAGAGGAAAGCATTTCGATACTTTTTACGCAAAACCCACATAGAACTTAGGTTCGCTAATTTCCTTGATAAAAAAAATGGATTGTATCCCTTGGTCGTATTAAAAGCAACCACCACTCGCTCAGAGCTACGCTAGCGCGTAAGAACGTCATGCACTCGCCTACCTGCCTATGCAACCCTTAAACAGACGAAGACCTTAAACACGTTTCATTACAATGTCCCAGATTCAATGCTTTCCGCCCTAGCCTTCTTAAGGTTCTTTCGAAGGCTCCTAAATTGTCACCGCCATTCCATAAGAACCAATTCCTAGCTAATCCCTCCATTAGGGTAGTTTCTCACGTTTTTAGCTTCCTTAAAAAATCCAACCTCTAGATATAAAAAACTTCCTCATAAGCAGAGCTTCAAAAATCCCGCCTACGTGAGCCCGCGCCTTACTGTTCTGGGGTGAGACATCGCATCGAAATGCGACGTTTTGCCATACTAGGCAGTTCGCTTAATAATTTGTTTCAGATAACAAACACACCGTTTAACCACTATCTATGAAATCACACACTACCTGATCATGGCTGCATATACCCAACTCCAGAGTTAGTATGAAGCCAACGCATTCGCACTAAAAAGCGCACTAGAATCATCATCGTGGAACCCAGGTGAGAATCGCTGAGCGCGTTTCGCGGTCACTAACCGTGAACTGAACGCGAGCAGTGTGATGAGTTAGTTACAACATATTTATAAGTAGGAATAATTTTCAATATCTTACGCTTTTATTCAGGATTATACATCAGAAAAGTGTTACCTGACTTACATAGATGTATTTTTAGTATTTATTTCGTGTGTAGATTGATTCTCACGTAATTTAAGTATCTGTATTGGTGCAAGCTCAATTCCCACGAGTCTCCCGAATTCTCTGTGCACCAAACAATCCATGTCACGTACTTGAGTTCGTGAAGTTTGAATAGAAGGGCTGTCACCTGGAGTTATATTTCCATCTTCATCTAAAAGGGCAATTCGAAGCACTCTTCCTTCACGATCTACCCACACCCCAACTTCTCTGCGCTCATACCAGAAGCCCCAATTGTGTTCGTTAGAACGTAGACAGCGTCGGTGGCTTTTCTCAAGTGTCGAAGCATTTAATCCTGTGAAAAAAAATATTTGTTCTAAAAAATATTCAAAATCAACTTTAAGATTATGCACTCGATTAATTTTAAACTGATGGATTGTTTATCTAAAGTAAGGAGAGTGTTTTTCATTTTTTCATTAGAAATAGTAATTTTTCGACATCTATGTAATATTTATCATCGGCAAATTTGGTTGAATGCAGAAAAAGTAAATTTATCACAAATGCATACTTGCGGGGTTTGTTAAAGCGAATGGATAATGTGATATTTGTGGATGTATTTATAAATAATCAATAAAAGTATAATCAATTTTAAATATAGAAATATATTTAATATTGTGTACTTTTATATTTATGCTATGTTTATTATATTACTGCTGTTCCAGCTTAAGAACTATATTAATAAACTACATTTAAGAATACATTCCATTTTTCACGAATAATTTATACGCATAATTTATTTCTGGTAAGTCAAATAATAATAAAACTGTGCTAACCTGAAGGTCAAGTTTGTTACTCAGCCATTTTGGATAAAAATTCAAAAAGTGAGCGCATTTTGAATATTTTTGAATTTACTTTCAGACGATCTTCTAGAGTGTGAGGCGGGAATCGAACGCGCAAGCAAGCCTACACTTCATCCCCCATGACCATCGTCCCACTTCGTAATCATTAGTTTCTGCCCATTTTATTTATAAATTAAAATTCTTACAGACATTAAAAGGAAATCATTTTTTGCTTCTTAAAAGTTGTTTAATTTGAAAGAGTTCGATAATTTATTAAGTACTTGAGATTTCAGCAAAAAAATGTCTGATTCGCAATTTTTAGGTCATCTTATATTTCATATCTATACTTCGGCTTATATTTTATTAAGTATACTCACCACGCAATTGACAGAAACCCACGAAAAGGAGTAAAGTACTGACAAGGATTTTCATTTTTTTCCTTGATAGATTTCTTTTCAAAAAAGCTGACGAATGCGAAATTAATGTCCGCTAATATATTTATACTAACTACTACATTAACCTTATTATTACCTTAAAAAATCTTCTACACTATCAATGTTTACATTGTTAATCTATATAATAAAAGTAATTCATATGAATACCGCGAGTCTAACGCTAATTATAAAAACTAGATGTTTATGTAAATTCTTGAAATAATTTGTTATTATTTCAAACATTTTCTGTCAGAAAGTCGCAATTTTTCCAACTTTTTAAAATGATTTTCTGTATCAGAAAAAACATTACTATTTATTATTTGTTTCTAACTGAAAAGCCAAAGAAAAGCGGAAAATTCCAGAAAAACTAGCAATAATATTTATTAACATGAAATAGTTATTACCTCAGTATGAACAGCAACGTTATAGCATTATTCTAAGAGAATAATATTATAAATAATAATAAATTGTTTAAACAATCAATGTGAGGATCTTATCATCAGTAGAACGTAATATGTTATGTACTTAAAACATTTTATATTCAAAAACTGAAAAAAATCATATTTAGCGCCGAAAACTCGCTAAACACAATTTTTCAATTATGTGTTTTTTGGGGCACTATAAAACAGACTTATGGGATCATATTCAAGAACTTTAATAATATTTGTGGGCGATATACATGAAATTTTATATTTTTATTTTGGCCTACCCTAATCTACTTGGTCTTTGGCTAGATCCCGTAGACTATCATGGACATTTACCATATCCCCCCCAATGTCACTTTAAAACAATCTGTTTATGATAAAAAGTCATTGATTGATATCGTAACTTTAATAACAATGTCCAAGCGTATTTGTGTTGAGCAGCCCCGTAGTACTCTAAAATGAAATTGCAGGAAGCACATATGCATACAAATTTCTTTGATTATTTATTAACAATTTATTGGTTCCAGAATTATTAGTCAAACACTTGAATTATAAATTTTTTAATATTTTAATATTATTTAAATTTACCTTTTTCTGTAATTTTGCAGATACCGACATAAATCAGGAAGAAGAACTTTCTTCCTTTGTACAGAAAAAAAGTCTTAGAACAATACCAAACGTGGGCTTATTTTAAGGTGTAACAAAGGAAGACAGCTTGAATAAAAACTTGAATAGGGTTGAGGTTTTAAAAGCAAATGATTGAGGGACTGAAGCTGAGACGCTGCATGGGCTAAAAAGTAGTCGCAAGCCAGAATGCGGGCTTGAATGTAACTATTCTACTGATTAAAACTAGCCGTTAGGCAGAAGATAAGCTATTCTAGTAGGCCCTATACTAGTTTTAAGCTACTGCTGTTTTCTTCCTGTTACATCTTAAAACAAAGCCAAGTTTGGTATTTTGGTGAGACTTTTTTTTCTGCGATAATTATAATATTAAGGACATTTATTATCTGTCGCCGTTTAGAGCCAAAGTCGGGGAAAAGAATAAAGTCGATAAGTTTTCTTGTTATATATTGACTATAGAGGAATATCACTTTATTTTTCTGTAAAAAATTAACATAATATGACAAGAAAAAGTAAAATCTCTTAAGCATTTAGAGATTTTACACTTTGTCTAAATTTATAGCAGAGTATCAGTAAAATAGAAAAGCACTTTGTTATCAGCAACATATAATTAAATTGCGCAGAAATTCTTTTCTTTAATTCCGTATTTGACGATACATCAGCACATATCTCGTTTGATAAAAAGGATGAAAATAAAATGTATCACGGCACGTGTCAAAATTTTGATAGTTTATGTGAGGGCGAGAATTATAACAAGACTATGGCTGTGCGACGAATAAGCCACAAATATTGGCGGTATAGGGACGGACGTCCAAACATCGCCAATTCGAGAAGCAAAATAACGGGCTTCATAACTCTCAAAAAGATGGTCTGAAACCAAAAAACTGACAATATTGACAAATATCATCCTTGACGTTCCTATGCGTTCCACAAACAATAAAGAAAAATAGACATTTAAGTAAATAATACACAAAAATCGGATATTGTTATTTTAACCCATAAAATTTTCTCTGTTTTATTTAAAGCGAATTATGTTTTATAATTCTTCAGTTTAGCGTGCTTCGCCGAGGAATGACACATATTAACTTGTTGAATTCGCATGAACAACTTCATTAGTTTTCTTTCGCTCGGGATCCGTACTGTCATTTACAAATAATCTACAGACAGAGCTATGATGCAACAGAGGTCCGCTTATTATGATCTCAAATCCGAATGAGCTAGCCTGATTAACGCTACGCATGAAAAATAAATGTTGGGGCTGTCCAGTCCCGCTGTACTTAAATATACGCGAGTGCTGTTTGGCTCTATAGCATAAAAGGAGCTGAAAAATAGCGTTAGAGCGATTTAAGAAATGTTTATTGGGTTCTCCTTTACACCAGACTTAGGGTCTTTAAGACTTTACACCTTAAGAACCAGTGGATATTAGCACGCCTTATTTTTCCTCAGCATGACAACGTCGGTGGAGTGGATCGATGTCTTATTTGTTATGATACTGCAAAATTCAGGGCCAGATTTACGGTGGGGCAACCAGGGCAAAGCCCCGGAGCCCCCACAGCATGAGGGCATCCACAAACCACGGATCCAAAAATTCTATAGCAATAAAATTTTCCATTTTTAAGAAATTAATGATCAATTAAGTATATATCCAAACTAGGAATATTTTCATTCTACATAAAATTTATATTGAATAAAAATTATAATGCAAATGATTAGAATTGAAATATTTCTATACCTAATAATGAATAGAAATTTTAATTCTAACATTATACATTTTGAAATCACTAGCATTTGCCGCCTTACATATCCAAGATGGAAAAAATAAGCGCCGGGTTCTGACTGGCTCAGTTTTTTTTTAGTTGCGCGTAGCTAGACTATGTATTTATTAGGTCATGCGCGAGCCTATAGCATACCTACTCTGTGTCTAATATCTCTATGGAGCGCTTCATTCACCACAGACTTAAGTTGCCAGTCAGATGTAAACAAATAATAAATGAGCAGCGTGGTGCGAGATTGTCAATTATTTTTTGGCAGTGTAGAAAGTATTTTAGTTGATCTTGCACTGTGCTATACCCGGTTTTGTAAGTGTGTTACTGTTGACTTTTAAGAAGGACTATACTGTCGATAGTTAACCACAATAAATATTCTTCTACAGGATTCTAATGAATAAAAACTTAAGCGCTGCATTTCCTAACATTGAGATTACGTTGAAAATGTACTTCGTATTGATGGTGGCTAATTGCAGCGGAGAACGTTCATTTTCCAAAATGAAAATTATTAAAAATAGGCTACGTACGACGATGCCACAAAAGCGTTTTGCACATTTGCCATTGCTCAGTATAGAGAGTGATTTACTTCGAGAAATGGACTTCGGAGAAATCATTAATGATTTTGCCTCTGAGAAAGCACGTAAAGTTTCATTCACTTAGATGTATTAATCTATCAACTGCAATGAATATTGTCAAAAAAGACGAGGAAACTATGTATTTTAATATTGTAAATTTGTTTTTTAAACGTAAAAATGAAATTATTAATAGATTTTTATTAATTGAAAGGGCCTCCACTTTTTTCTTGCCCCGGGCCCCCACATACCTTCATTCGGCTCTGGCAAGATTTGTTTCAATTAAATACTAATTTCTGAATAATAATATTGTAATTTATATGTGGTGATTATATTTATGAAAGAAGGGCAAAAGAAAAAAAATTGGTCACGAGCATTTTACAAAAATAACGCAAAAACTAATATTTGCACTTGAAATGTAAATAAACATATTCATATGTTTATATAGTACGTGTCTGACATACGCATCAGGGGTGGCATTTCGACTGCAACATTCTCTTTTTACCTTATGTGTCAGCAAGAGAGAGGTGACTGTCGATAATCGAGAAGTTAGGAGTTCTTGGTGACCGAATACTGCCACTCTCTTTCTAGCACATAAGATAGAAAGAGATACTTGCAATCGATCGTTTTCAAGACGATGAAGCATCTCAGTCTAATTTCATGCGATAGGAAGAGAGATTCGATCAACTAGCTTAGAGGGCATTGAATCCCATCACAGCGCTGATCTGATTCCCAACAGAGTAAGATATAAGTCAAAATTTTGCCGTAAAGCCTAAATGCGTCGGTCAGTATTTCTTATTTTCATAAAATAACTTTTTTCTTTCAACCAACTCTGTGCCCTGTCACAAACGGTCCTTTAATACTTATTAATATTTGCCGAACATTTCTTCCGCGTTTTTTAAACTTTTATTTTTAAATATGGGTAAAAAATGTTGATCTCAGGAATTACTTCACCAGCTGGTCCACTTGTTATATGGCCTTAATTTTCGCCACAAAAAGATAAGTACACTGAGAGACTTTTTGATAGGATAAATAATAAAAATGAATGAGAATTTAGTATAATATCGTTTTAAAATAGGGAACATGTTGTCAGCCGTCAAAAGTAATATTTTAGTTTAAACTATTATAAAACTTTCAAGAATTTAAAATTCGCTATATAAAAGTTGACAAGCTAAGTAATAACGATAGTATGTAATAAATTTTATTCGAAGGAGCGAAAAAGCATATCAGAATCTCAAACGACTATTTGAAAAAAAACTAACTCCGCCAATAGATTTAAACTTCAGAAGGAGGAACTAAATAAACAAATTAAATAAAATTAAATACGCAAACACGCGTGCATTTATTTTATTATTATTATATACTTAATTTATTCACTACAAACATAATCGCCCGCTTAATCGCACTAAACGCATTCCCTTAGAACTAAACCCCACGGCTAACATACATTCTGGAATATTTGGTAAAAATCTAGTTAAAGCGGCGTCGCTTTAATTGATTTTTTATAAAATACATTTTTTGTTTTGTATGAATAACATTCTCTAATTTTATTTCTCAGTAACTCAGTATGATAAACTTGAGTGTATTTAGATGTGATATTTTATAAATTATATTTATTCAATAAAATCTTATTACCTTAGTGTATAAAATTCGTTAGAAAGAATTCCTATTGTTTTAAATCCCATAGTAATTAAATGAATTAAAAGTAGAAAAAGTTAACTTTTAATAAAATTATTGTGAAACATAACCTTTCTATTTGATCGGAAAATTGCTGAGAAAATCGACGAGCAATGTCTAATGAAACTGTACGTATGTATATTTTAGAAATATAAATTCGTGTACTATAACTATATTTCATAAAATACCTACATATTATATATTATATTTAGAAATTTAGCAAATGCATGGAAATTTATTTCGTTTCTGGTAATTTTTGATAATTAAAATGTAACTGCTCAAAACTCCAAGTGGACGCTTATTGGACAATCTCACAAAAGAAGAAGTCAAATTCGTTTCTTTACCTAGGGAGAACGTGACGTTGTGAAATACACTAGACTTTCGATTGTAGCACGGGTTTGGTTCTGACCTTGGCTTTAATCGAAATTCATCGAAACGTAAACATCTGGCCTGTGTTGTAACGTTGCGCTATGTGACGCAGTTACAACTAGGCCGTTGGCGTACTGCGCTTTATCGCTATGCTACTGTTTTGTCTGTTTTGTCATGTATGAGTGACCACTGCAAATCCACCCGCAGCTCCTCCTCCTCCGCTGCTGTGTAATTTTAGGAGCGCCCGAATAAAAATTGTTACAATCCAAAGCTAGTTTAATATACTTCTCAGCTGGCAAAAAACCTTGAAATTTACTTTTATGCTGGTGGTGGGAAAGGTGCAAGCGCAATTCCCACAAATATTCCATTTTCTCTGTACACTAAAACGTCCATGTTAAGTAGTGAAGTCCTCGTGGTTCGAATATTAGGGCTATCCTGCGGAGTTTTATTTCCAGATACCAGGCCAATTCTGCGCACTCTTCCCTCATGATCTTCCCACACACCAATTGCTTTACCCCATTGAAAGAAAAACCAAGTTGCATCGCCAGGTTTTCGGCCGGGTGAAAGTTCTCGAATTGCCGAAACATTCAATTCTGTAAGATGAAAATAAAATGTGTTGTCAATGGAATTATAGTTTTTGATCTACTGCGGTTAAACAAAGTGGTTTTTATTAATAACTGTCAAAAGAATTATCTCTAGTTCTGCTGAGTTTCGAACTTAGGTCCTGTTGTGATTCGGAGAGGTCCGTGAATACATGAGGTGCTCCCCGGAATTATTATCTAGTTCCGAGAAGAAAACTCAAACACTGGTCCATCGCCAACGTCTCGAGGCTGGAAAGCATTTCTTTGACTAGTCACGAAAATAATATTGGACAAACCCCTCCCCTTTTTCCAACGCCTCATAAGGGACAAGAAGTTACGCCAGTGATTAATTGCAAAAAATGGGGTTGCTTAGACACAGCATTTCTGTGACTGATCACAAAAATAATATTGGACAAACCTCTACCCATTTTCCAACGCCTTGTGTGGACGGGAACGCACCCCTGTCACAATTCACAAAAATAATGTTAGTCAAAGCCCCACCCATTTTCAACATCCCGGGGGCGGAACAGTACTTCTGTGACTGGTCAAAAAAATAATATTAGACAAACCCTTTTTAAAAAGCCTTTTTCAAAGGCAGTAGTTAGGCATAACATTTTAATGTTTATCATCAAATATATTTAAAAACTTTTACTCGTACGAAAAAAATTAATGGAGCTTAAAATGTGTATTTTAACCAGTTCTGCAACTTTTATTGAAATTATTTTTTTTAAATTTTAATTCTTTAATTTGCGCTCATTTTTACTATGATTTTTGTACTTAGAG
Organism: Druon quercuslanigerum; assembly: GCA_010014905.2. NCBI lineage: Eukaryota > Metazoa > Arthropoda > Insecta > Hymenoptera > Cynipidae > Druon > Druon quercuslanigerum. The sequence continues at coordinate 9,187 of JAAAKG020113200.1, forward strand.
CGTTGACGTACATGAATATTTGGAGTTCCAAAAAAATTTGAAGCGATCGCTATTCGGAACGGTATCCAATGTAATTTTTAATATTGCATTTATTTGTTCAAATCGCTGTAATCTAAGTATTTGTAAAATGTTTTCGTTGTTGGGTCTTATGTCGTTTTTTCATAAATTGAATTTTTTAATTTCTTATGTTAACATTTACGTATAAAACAAAAAATTCGCATCCGATTAAAAAATGGATGCATAACAAACTTTAAGATCTATTTTTAGTGCATAATTTGTGTAAATTGGTCCTGTTTCATATCTTGCGTAGTTTTACAGCAAAATTGGAATTTTTTATTACTTTTTTATGATTAAAACCTCAAAAAATGCTGCTTAGCAAACTTGATCTTTCTTTTTGCTCCTTCAAACTGTGTAGAGCGGCGTAGCCAGGATTTTTTCGAAGGGGGCTTCGGGTTTATGTATAGGCAAAGAGTTTAATTTTCCCGCTACTAATGCTATCTCAGTCACGCTGGCCCATTGCGAGTATTAGTAACGCATTTGATCGGTGCGCAGCGCTAGTGCTACCCTTTCTCGCAACTGAGATTAATCGCCAGAAATATAAAAATGCTTCAACTTAAAACGACGAATTAATTTGCGAGGCGGCCGCTGCTTGCCAATCGTAGACCTTTTTTGAAGTAGGAGATGTTAATTTACGTTTGCGAACTTGACAAAAAAAATTAATTAAAAATATTTTTTTAATTTTAAAGGACCAGCGAAACTTCTACGGCTTAATAAAAATTTTAATATGAAATCTATAATATTTCTAGCTGAATCATATTAATCACAGCTTCAAAAAAATATTGAGTTCTCTTTTAAAAATTTATGGAACTAGTTTACTTTCCTCAAAAGCAAAAAAATCGCGGCGGACATGAACCTACGTTTTAACCAAGGCTTAAACGTAGGTCTGAACATAGAGCAGACCTGCTTTTTTCTCCCGGACACTTGGACCAAGTCCTCAGAAAAGACCAGTTCTTTTCGGGAAGTGTACTATGTGGGAATATCCCTAGATTTTCGCGTAATTACTGCATCTAGTTAAAAACTGAGACGTGTACGAAAAATTCTGAGGACAGATTAGAATTCAGAGTTTCAAAATCCATAAGGGTAACCTAGCCACTTGTTTCGTGCAGACAAATTTTTTTATAGCATGCGTGACTTGAAAGTCCCTAGGCTTTTCCCTACTTTTTGCATCTAGGGAGAAAATCGTGCAAGTCCAAAAATGTAGTCGTCAAACTTAGATTGAGAGAGCAAAACTGCAAAGGAAATATCATTTTTTTATTTTTTGCTATATAAGCGGCTTAAAATCTATAAGGTTAGCCTAGTCGCTTGCCTCGTGCAGACAACTTTTTTTTGCGGGTCTGTGTAATCAGCGCCGGATTTACCAAAGAGCACAGTGGGGCTAGCGCCCCAGGCCCCATGGGGCTGAGGGGCCCCTGACCCCAGAAAAAACTAATAAAGTTCACTACGTTACAGCAATTCCATAATTGTCCATAATTGTAAAATATAGGAAAAAAATAAAAACGTTGTAATTTAAAAATAATTTTGATTTATTTTCCTGCTTTCTCAAAAACTGGGATTTTCTCTGCCCTTAAGACGGCCCCTTCGAGGCAATAAGTATGTCACTACTTTAGTCGATAACAGAACCTAAGAACTCAAAATAAAAGTAAGATTTTTGTCTTTAAGAATATTGAAAATTAAACTCAAATTAAAGAGTGATCAATTCTAAATTCAAACTCTGACGTTGAAACGACTTTAATTTAAAATTCTTCAAGAGTTCATCTAAAATATAACGTTTGAGAATCACTAATTTCAAATTTAATGCTTTTAAAAACATTGAGCATTCTGAAAAATTATCTTTTAAATGTGGTCTATTAATTTCACGAAAATTTATGCTTCTTAAAGTTAAGTAATTTATAAAGTAGAAAAATGTTCAAATTCTCTCAAAAGTAAGAAATTCTAGCATTAGATAAAAAAATTTTAATTTAAGAATCAAATGTTATATATTTAAATTCAATTAGTTTAAGGATTTCAACTAAAAAATGGTAACTTTGGACACAGTTAGATTCACTTACCACCAAAATACGTGAAAACAGCAATCGCAAAGAGGAAAATGCTGTAAATTATCTTCATTTTTTTAATCAGATTTCGCAAACGTTGACTGATAAATTTTAAACACTTTTACTACTTTATATATGATTCACTAACTGATAACTCATCTGTACAAATAAAAGACGCACTTCAGAATTATGCATATTTACTATGTGTGCTGATCTCGCGGTAAAAGCAGCAACAAAGTGTTAAACTTAAAAAATCATTCATAACAGACTTTGAGTCATTTCTTCTATCCAAACATTTTTGATTCACCAGATACAATACAATTTTGAATTGCAGCACTGAAATTGAAAAAATATTAATACGGCACTCTTTAAGAGTCCAAAATTTAAAAACATAGCTTCTGGAAATCGAAGAACTTACAAAAAAATATCTCACATTAAAACTATTCAAATTTGTTGTTGCTTGCTTGATATGTCAAAAAAAGAAATTATGCGTCACAAATATAAAAATTTTAACTAGTACAGCAATGCTAAAATTAACTATGTTTGTCAAAAGGTTTATTTTTCTCAACTTCATTCAAACAATTAGAAGGGAGTGTTTTTAAATTAAAAACAGCCTACCTCACGTTTATAATTTTACAATCTGACCTTCTTGTAGTTTCACAGCAAATCTCTTGGACACATTCGAATTTTCACATTATTTGGAAATTCAACTCCACAAAGTTAAATTTTCAACAAAGGGTGACTTCTAAACGAAAAATGCATTAGTGGATATTTCAACCAGAGAAAAATCAAATTTTCAACAAACCAGTTCGTCTTTAAAGCAAATACAGTCAAACCTGGATTTAATATCAATTTCGGGATGAAGCGTGACATTAAATCCAAAGTCTCGGAACTATTTTGCCTCTCTCCTGTTTTTGCTCTTTCTTATTTCTCTCTCTGTTGTGTCACGCTTGAGTGAACAGCACATGTGGGAGAAGGGGGGTAACATTTGCCAAGTGTGTCCACCTAAAATTTTGATGTCGCCAATTTTATCAAAATTTGCCAGAGTGTACGGTTTTGAGGACGTACGTTCCAAATCAGCGCTATCTAGCGCTTCCCTCGGACACTGAAAGTAAATGAATTTGCAGATCCCTGACAGGAATTTTTTCCAAACTCTGCTTCCACCAAATTCTTAATTTTTTTGTAAATAAACAGTACATAAAATTTTAAGGTTACTAAGAATTGCCCATACTCAAGGTACCCAGAATAATTTAATCACAAAGGTTTGCAATGGACAATGTTTTGATTTTTAAGGTTTCAGCTTCAAAAATGAAGAGACGCGAGGCAACGAAAATTAAAACTTTTTAATTATGTATTGAAAGTTGTATTAATATATATATATATATATATATTTTTTTGTGAATCTCAGGCATATAAAGATAATATAAATTGTAAATAGGAAATTTGCTTACTACATTTTATACTAAAATCACAATACATTTAATTATACGCCTTGTCGTACTAGCAAATTAAACAATTCTACCACACGTCTTCATTGTTCTTTTTGTAATTTCTATAACTAAATTTATCACGTGAAGTTTGAAATGACATTTAATGTTTTTTGATACATCAGTATTCCTTCTTCTTACTTTTTCCTACAAACAGTCTCTTAGGCTTTGACTTGACAACCTTTCCTGAAACTGACAATTCCTAATTTTCTTTATTAAATCAAATATATTTTTTAAGTTTCATCTGAATGCACTAAAATCATTAACTTTTATTTTTAAATAACATATGGATTAATTGTTTTTACATTTCACATGTTTTGGAACTAGATGCTTTATTTGTCTAACTACTAAATTTTTATAAACAACTTCTTAATGTTTCAAAATAACTTATATTTATATCAGTATTTACATAACTTTTAATTTATTTTTTACTGCTTCTAAATATGAAAACGAAAAGCTAACCTCTACTCAAGCAAATAGTACTTTCTTTTTTTTATTCAATACTTACCAATAAACACGTTTTCTTAAATAATCATGAAATAGTACACGCAGTACGTATAAAACTATACACAATATAACCTGTAGAAAGTGTTATATAATAGGTTTAATACAACGAACAAATACAATTTGACACTTCGACTAATGTTTACTTTCGAGATGTCAAAATAATTGAAAGTATTGTGTTTGCACATGAGCATTGAGTTTTACTGACTCTCAGCGCCATCTAGCGTTTCAATGATTCGCCCCGACCGCTAACATTCAATTGTACATAACTCCTAATAAAATGATCAAATTGGACTTTTTTATGAGGGATTTGTAAAGGTGTTTTAATGAGGTTTACAATAAAAATAATCATTAAACAATGCCAGATTATTTAGAGAATGATTTAATTATTTTCAATATTACATTTTCAATAGGGTTCCATTGCAGGAAAACGATACTTAATACTAGAATATGAAGCTATTTTGGGAAGTTTTTTTTGTTAATCTCTTTGCCTATAACAATTTGAAGTGCTTTTTGGCGTGAGCCCCCTTGTCTCTCATAGTGTTACTTAAAAAATGATTTTTTATTAATTTAACGTTCACTTTGCTCTTCTCTTTGCGATCTCTCTGCAATCTCTCTCTCTCTCTTTCCCTTCGGAAAAATGTCATTCTGACCATCTCTCTTGCACGTCTGTAACAAGAGATGTTCTACCTCACTTGTGCTACACTCTCTATCTCTCGCTTTCAAGCTTGCCAAGTTCTCCCAGTGCAGCTTTAAAGTGGTCGCACAAGAAAATTCGTTGGCGTGTGCTGGAGACGTCTCACAGACGTGCCGTCCTTGCGCGAACCCATAAAGTCAACCAATCACGTGCAACCTGACGTGCCGCTGCGGTCCGTGGCATTACTTGCTTAAGGGCGTTGCGAGCTGGTGTAGATAGCTACGTACTTATGCACGACAGTGCTCACGCGGAAGCAGCACGACAGGTTTTATACGATTGGTTGGCTCTACATATTCGTACACGGACGTGACGCCAGTGAGTCGTGTCCAGCGCACTGCAACGGATTTTCTTGTGTGAAGACCTTTATCTCCTTCCTACTGACGCTTCACAAATATATGTGCGAATTCTTTCTCTTCTTTTGATTCTATCATTTTAGTCTATTTCTCATAGCAGTCCGGTCCGCTGCTCTAGTCAACGTTTTTACTCCCACCAATATGCGCTTGCGCTTCTCCATTTATTTTGTACTCTTGCAAAACTACAATCTTAAGTCAAACCCTTCAGTGTTGTTGTTTTCAAGCTGAATTTCTCGTACAGAACTACTTCATTCTTTATAATTTTACTTGCTCTATACCATTGTATTGCCCTCTACTTTCTTCCAGTAAAAACAAGTTAATTGGGGCGAAGTTCGACAAATACGATAGAAGCCTCCATGAATCTCGCTTTATGCTAAAACATGAATTGGTATAGTGTGTGAATTCGTATAAATTCGTGGGCAGCTAATTTATTTTAATTTGAGATATTGTAAGTCGAAATCTAATTCCCTTGGATTTTTCAGCGGGAAATCAGTTCAAGACTGGATTTAATTTTTTAACAAATAGTCCCGTAACTCAGTGGGTATGCTCTGGACTGATACACAAGGGATTACTGGTTCGAGGTCGATACATGCTCTTTTTGGTTTTTTTTTTTTTTTCGAATTGAACTTGACCACCCATATTTAATCTTCATATTTTTACTACTGCTCTGTCTGACATGCATCTACCAGACATGCATCGAACGTTCAACGTTTTAAGTTAGTCGTCCTAATTAAATTCCAAAATTTTGTGATTTTAAGTTATAAGTATTCGCAACACAAAAATAATAAATTTCAAGTTGTAGTTTATAAAATAAACGTTCAAACGTTTAACTCTTTTAGTTTGACAGAATTCGATAATTTTTTAAGAGTTTAAGATCTCAGTTCAAAATAGCATCTAATAAATCGCAACATCTGCCAAACTGAGTAATTTCTAATTAAATTTCCTCTAAGTATTTTTCCAAAGATTTGAGTTTTTCGTAATTAAAAAATAGAAAATACTACTAAGTATAAAATAATTTTTCACAGTAACCCCTTATTAATCAACAAAGTACGTGA
>JAAAKG020113211.1:0-15375 GCA_010014905.2 Druon quercuslanigerum
ATTTAGAATTTTAAAAATTTTCTGAAATCTTTAATTATATTATTATTTATGATATTAAACTATATTAAAAAATTTTTCGTTTTTGTGAAAAGAGCCCAAAAAATTTTTAATGCTATGAAAATTTTTAAAATTCTTTGAAACTTTTTGAATTTGAAAATTTTAAGAATTTTAAAGAGGTTTAAATGAATTTAAAAACTTTTCATACAAATTTTTGTTATTTATACTTTGGAAAAAAATCCCGACAAAAATTCCGATTCCCGAACAGTTTATAATATTGCCGAATTTGAAAATTCCCAAATAATAAAATTCCCGAAATAAAATTGTTTCTTAATCAATATTATTTATTTTTTAAGTACGATCATAAAATTGAAAATTAAAATAATTATAGAAAAATTGTGTAGAAAAATTGATGTAAATAATAACACGTTTGCCTCAAACGGAAAAGATGTCCTCCGAAATATACTTCGCGCCTAAGAAAATTTTCATAACAAACTTTGCAGGATATAAATCAGCACTAATTTATATCAGTTTATTTTTTTTTTCTTTATAACAATTCGATTTTTCGGAAAAATTATTATCATTAAAAAAAATGCTATCGACATTTTTAACCAAAATATCTTATCCAGAAATATATTTTGTATTAATCATTCTTATTTTAAATTTAAGTAATAATGTTTAAAAAATTTTAAGATTAAAAAATTTTTGTCTGTGGTGTAAAGAACATTTTTCGAGCACTTGTTTATTTTGAAATTTCTTTCTAGTTTTTTTAAATTAAAAATCTGATTCTCCGAGAATTTTTTTTTTATAATTTTAAAAAAGTCTGTGCAGAAAAGCTGACCTCTATGTTTATAATACCTTTGCCTATATGCTCGCTAAATTAATTAATTAACTGAAATAAATTTAGAAAATTTGTAACAATAATATTCATACATGATGATATTTATGATAGTAGGAAAGGAAGAACTAGTAAATTTGATTTTTGAAATAAGGTAAATGAGGTAAATTACATTTTTCATAAAATTGAGGAATGACACACAATTTTTTAAAAGGAGGTACACAGCGAGTGGACTTGAAAAGATTTCTTCGAACTAAATTTATACTTCTTTTTTATAAACACTGTTGACATGAATATGATATGGAATTTTTTCCGTCAATAAGGAAACTTTCAATGCTTAAAAAATATGCATTATAATGGCCCTGTTAAGCAACTTTGGCAACAAAACTAGGGATAGATTCTGTATGAATAAAGCGAGAAAACTAGAGTAATATTGATTTCTTGAGTCAGGCTGATTGAAAGTAAATTAATTAAAAAGTTTCTTAACAATAAGCGAAATGCGATTTTTACTGTGCTACCTTTTGTGCTTTTTCTTTCTGTGCTACCTTTTTTACAACTGTGCTACTGCTACTAATACTAACGATGGCGATATGATTGTTAGTACAAGTGGTAGAAGGCGTGATTAAGGACCTATTACACCTATTTATATAATAAGACAACAACGAGAAATAAATCGACGACACAAACAAGAACAACGACTGCTAAAACTGCAACAAGACAGAGAAACCATGCGCGCAAAGATAGTTGCCCAAATAGCAAAACAAGCTCTTGAAATTTAAAATTCAAGATATGTGGAATTAGAAGATGCTCATAGTGAGTCTAGGAACAGATTTATTTCATGAATAATACAGGTTGTCCCAGACTCAAGTGTCGCAACCTATGTGGCTGTATAAACAAACAAAAAAGAAATCGAAAATTCCTTTTTCCAAAAATCAGTTAAAGTTTTAGTTTGTGAATTATAACGTGTTTGAACTGAAACAATCAGAAGCGATCCACTCGCAGCCGTGCGTGCGTGAGCATTAGTCCAACGCTGCGGAAGTGACCGGCGGATTGTTGCAGATAACCGGCGCCGCGCCGGCGGTCACTGCCAGAGCGTTGGACTAATGCTCACGTGTGTACAATACATCCTACTCACTTTAATCGAACAAGTTTTATTTTACGTTTATGAAAATACATGTATATCTATATTTCTAAACATAGAAAAATTAACGTCTCTATTTATTCTATACTCTACTTTTTACTTAAATCAAAGAACTTCCTTTTTTTCAGAACTCGATTAAGCAGGTTACGTACTCGACTTCAAAGGTTAGACCTTCTGATCTGTTCGCCTCCGCTTTTAGAGACTGAGTTTCTAATTTAGACTATAAATTTGAAGTTACTCGTTTTGGTTCTTTCTATAATTACTTTCCTTGACCTCAGTAATTTGGTACAAGCTTACAATCTCTCTCTTTTTCATAGGCAACCTTTCAGTAAAAAATATTTTCTTCTATGTTCTTTCCCTCTCTCTCTATCTTTCCATTCCTTTTAAATGGAGTCTGTACTCAGGATAACACGCCTCTTCTTTCTCTCTCTCTCTCGTTCTATCTCTCTCTCTATCTTTCTATATCTTTCTAATGGAGTCTACGCTCAGGATAATTCGCCTCTTTCTAAAATGCACTCGATGAGAAGCGGAGGCCCTAGGCGATTCTAGTGTTTGTACTAAGATTTCAAAGGATGTACCTTCTAGTACTTTACCACGTACTAGAATCTAAGAGTTGAGCGAAACCTGGATTCAGGAGTTGGACTCCTTGGCCTGCCATGAGAGCACTCTTGATCCCTCTTGCTCGCTCTGCGAGCTCCCTAATACCATTTTTGACACAGCATCCTCTTTTTATATCTTCGCGAAGTCGCTGAGGATTCGGATTGCGTGAGTGGGAGCCTCTGCGACTGCGCGCTTTCTTACGCCTAGATGCTGTGGTCTATTCGCGGTCTTGTGCGTCTGGTTGCTATATTAAAAGGGGCCTGCTTAAAGAGCTTACAAGTCCCCCCCCCCCATTTGGATTTTGATTGATTAATTTTAGTTTCAATTAGAATTCAAATAATTGGAAGTTCGAGGTGTGGAAATCGTAGGTATAAATAATCCTGGAGGTTATTATTATCTAGTTCTTGCTGTCTGTCCTCTTCTATCTCATTTTTCCCTCGTCGTGCTAGTTTCCTCCTCAGAGAAGCTACCGCAATTTTCTTTTGTCGATGGATTATGATCCTTTTGGTTTTCTTCGCCTTGAGGATATCTTGATATACCTTCTCCTGCCTACTCAGACGGGCTGTGCCTCTATTTCTTTCTTTAATAGGTTTGTTCCCCTTTTCTATTGTGCTTAGGCCTAATGGATCCGTAGTGCTTGGTCGTGCGACGCTCGCTGCATCTTCTTAGGGGTTCCTTGCCTCTACCTGGCGGATCTGGTAAACAATGGGCGTGTTGCCTCGGTAGGAGAATCGAAGGGTGTTGATACTTCGCACCTCGATATTTTCTTCTATTGTCTCTTGCTCTGTCTCTTCTTTGATATCCTTTCTGCCGATCTCTGTTTGTTTTTCTCGAACTGCCTCCATCTCCAAGAAGCAGAATATTTCCTCGTCTATTTCCGTCTTCTGATATTTTGTTTCGGTTTTTATGGTCTCCGTTTGTGTTTGTACGGTGCTCTCTGTTTCTCGGCATGAGATCTTCTTCCTTCTCTTAGATAGCCTTCCTGATTTCTTGCTTGACATTTTAGTTTTATTTCAATGCTCTATTGATATACTATGTGGCAAATTATATCCCGTCTTCAGAGTCTGTGTTGCCACATTTCGCATAGCGAAATCGAATTCGATTTTGGTTGACTATTCTCTTGAATTCGAGTTTGTTGGATATTCTTCTTCTTTCTCTGGTTTCTTCTGCCAGCTCCTCTGCTTTGTTTAGAGTTGGTCTTATTTTTGGTTGGATTGAAGACTATTTCTTTTCTTAATTTTTTCCTGCGTCTCAATTGTCTGCTGCTGTTCGGCAAACTCTTCTGTTTAGGTTGCAATCTCCATCGTCGTAAGGTTTTCTGTTCGGTTCGCCTTTGAGGGCTTCTCGAAAGATACTAACCTTGCTCAACAAGTAGCCTTTAGTCAATGCCAGTATCTTTCTTCCTCATCCCTTTTCCCCCTTCAGGGTCCTTAGGTGTTTGGCTGCCTGTTTTAAGTATAGGTGTCACTCTCACACAGGAGTGACTTCTATCTTTTTCTCTCTCTTCATAGCGACCATTTACCTCCAGTTTTTCTTTGCTCCTCTCCTCTTTTCCTGTCTTCTTTTTTGTCAGTTGTTCCTTGTTACTTTTTCTTTCTCGTAGCTTAATGTGATGTTCTGATGTCTTGTTTTTTTACTAATGCATCTTGTTTATGTGATTTCTCTCAGTTTGTCACAGATTTTCTTGTCTCCAATTTCTCTTCGGTATCATAGTTTACTTATCCTCTTGTATTTTCTCCAGTATCTCTTTAAATCCAGCGCATGAAATTGCAGGTTTTAATCAGTACTTTCTCTCCCAGTAGATATTCTTCATTTTTCTTGTCTTTATTCTTTCTATCATTACGTTTTTCCCCTTTTGTCTTAATTCTTTCTTTTATAAGTAGTGAAAGAGCTTATTCCCTTGTGGCAGACAAGATTTTTTATAACATCTCACAAAAGACAAGTGACTACCAGCTATGTCACATGTAAGAGGTCTTTTAAGAAGACTTTTCAAATCCAATACTTTTCTGCATCTCCATCTTGCCTTCATCTATTTTCCTCCAAGGTAAAAGCTCTAGTTATCTATGTAGCCTACCTAACAGAAGAGAATTTTAGGTAAATGAACTTTCACACGTGGACGACCTTGAACTCGTTGCCTCTTCAAAACGGGACTTTAAAATCCCTATGACGGCGCTAGACAGGTACTCTAGAGCAATTACCATTAGCTTTGGACTGGACAAGTGTACTTGCAAAAGGCTGTTCTTCTGGGAGCTCTTCATCTTGTTTGTCAAAACTGTTCTTCCTGACATTACATAAATGTTGGTATCTCTGAAAAAGTATACAGAGGTGAAACCAGTTGCTTCGAGTTTGTTTTCTTTAAGGAACAATGATCGTAGCTTCTAGGGCCTCCAACTTCTCTAAAAAAAAAAATAAAAGAATAATAATCCACATCAATCGCCGGTCCATTGAGAGTTCTAGTTTCACATCTTGTCGGTGTGTAGCGCTAGTGCTACTCTTTCTCGGAAATGAGAATAATCGTCAGGGATATAAGAACGCGTCAACTTGAAGCGGCGAATTCGTTTGCGAGGCGTGTTTGGCTTGCCAATCGCTATATCTTGTTTGATATCCGAGATGTTAATTATGTTTTCGGACTTAAGAAGATAAATAAATTCTTGCTTCAATTCAAAAGCATGATTTTTCAGCAAAAGTTTATTTTTAACCCAGCTCTGGAATTTTAAAGAAAAATTCTAAATTTTTAGTTAACGAGAATAATTTTTACAAAAAAAAAAAAATTTAACTAAAAAACACTTTTATTCTAAAACAAAAATGGTTTAAATAAAAATAGATTGATTGCAATTGAAATGCAATAGTATAATTTTTATTTAAAAAAATTAATTTTTAAACAACAGAGTAATAAAATGTTTGCCAAAGAAGATTAATTCTCCACAAAAATATTAAAGATTAACTATTAACTATTAACTATTGAAGTTTAAATATTTTAACCGAAAAAATATTGTTCAATCAAAAAACTGTGTGGTCAAATAATCCAGAATTTTGGTTACTCTAACCAGAAAAAAATATTAAGGACACATTAATACATAATTCTGTTTGATTTAACAAGACATTTTTTTCAGTTATTTTATAAGCTAAAATCCGTAGATCTCAACCAAAAAACAAAAATTTTGCAACAAAATAGTTGAATCGTCAATAAAAACTAATTTATTTTTAACTAAACATTTTCATTTTTAGTCCAAAAACATTAAATTTCTACGTCAACAATGAACAAATTATAAATTAAATTTATGCTTTAAAAAAAATCTTTCTCTTTTCGCTCAGCTGGGAATAGAACCAAAGAACTTTTGATTTCCGATCAGGTGCTTTTGCATTTAGCTATTAGAGAGACAAGAATAAGAGCCTGAATTCAAAAGAATAATTATAATATTTAGCTAGTTGTTAATGGTACAAATAATTATTTGAAATGAATTTGCTATATAATCAGCGAATGGTAATTTACCGACAGTAGATAACCCTCTAAAACCATGGAGGCAGTTAATCCACAATATCGGCCAAGTTAAGAATTTTCAATAACAGAAAAAACTCGCGTTTTAATCAGACTAGATCGAAAATAATTTTTCCACATTTAAATTTACATGCACCGGGAATCGAACTACAGAATTTCTGATTTCCGATCAGGTGCTTTTCCATTAAGCTATTAGAGAGACAAGAATTATAGCCTGAATTCAAGAGAATAATTATAATATTTAGCTAAGTGTTAATAATACAAATAATTATTTCATATGAATTTGTTATATAATTAGCGAATGGTAATTTACCGACAGTAGATAACCCTCTAAAACCATGGAGGCAGTTAATCCACAATATCGATTAAGTGAAGAATTTTCAATAACAGAAAATGCTCACGTCTTAATCAGACCAGATTTATAAATAAATATTTGTTTGAATTCATTATTATTAATTATTAATTTAAATTAAAAATATATAAATAAATAAAAATAATTATTTTTAATAAATATGTTGTCATCAGCAAATGGTACTTTACCGACAGAAGATAACCATCCAAAACCATGATGGTAGTAAATTTCAGTAAAGTTAAGAATCTTCAATAAAAGAAAATTCTCACGTCTTAATCGGACTAGACGAAAAATAATTTTTGAAATTTGAAATTACATTTTTTCGTGTACACTCTTTTAGTATCAAAAACGGAAGGTCCAATTCATTAGCCAGCCATTGTAGATAAAAATCAGACAACCAGCGCATTTTGAAAATTTTTTAGGTCAATTTTTTCAAGATTCAAAAATTCTCTGTATGGTTATTCCTCGTACCTAAAAAGGCGAATGTTTTTGGGGTCGCTGAATCCGAAACCATGGTTTTTTGATAGAAATACACCTTCCAGTTAAACAATCTCCTTTTACATTGAAAATTAAACTACCTAATTTTTCCAAAACCGTTTTTTTTTTAATTAAAAATTCAAAAATTTAATTAGAAATTCAAAAATTTAATTAAAAATTCAAAAATTTAATTAAAAATTCATAAATTTTGTTAAAAGTTCGGTCTATGTGTTAGAAAGTTAACCCACATATTTAGAAAATGAACTACCTGATGGAAAAATGATGGATTTTCTTGAAAATTCGCTTTTTCTATAAATGTCAGTGTTTTTTTATAAATTAAATCTTTTTCGGATTTTTTAAAATATCCAAAAATATTTTCAATTCTTTGAAATCTTTTCAATTGGACAAATTTATTTTCAAACCTATTAAATTTTTTCACATCCTTTGAAACGGTTTGAACGGTTATTCTGAATTTTTTAGCTTTTTTTCTTTTTTAATTAGGAACAAATAAAATTTTTTCATGTTGATATTAATTTAAAGTAAATTAAGTTTTACATTTTACAGTTTACATTTTATTTAATTCAGATAGAATCATTAACAGAATATTTCAAATGTCTGTTTTATTTTAGACAAAAAAAATTCCCGAAAAAGATACGGATTTTTAAAAAACACGATTCTCCCAATTATTTATTTATAATCCAAATCCAAATAATTTTTACCAAGCTGCAAGTTGGAAAGTGGACAAAAATTTTACATTCAATTAATTATCACTTAAAAAAAATGAAAAGTTAAACAAAAGTTAAAACTTTTTGGAAAAAACTGAATTTTTTCGCATTATTCTAAAATCATGTTATTAAATATTAAAAAATGGTTATTGTTATAATGTTACAATGTTATTGTTTAAAGTTAATTTAAAGTTTTCACGCTGTAACTAAAAATTTAATAGGAAATTTAAAATTCAGAAAAGCCGCTACATTTTATCTATATTCTAGGAAAAATGTGAATTTTTTTAATTTTTTCATAAAAATTAATACGAAAATATGAAATCTTGAAAATTCTAAAATTCCTTTAAAACATTAAAATCTATTCAAATTTCTTAGATTTTTTAGAAATACCTTAAAATATTTTCAATCCAATGAAATTTTTTGAAATATTTTAAAACCTTTTAAATATCTGGAAAATTCTTTAGAATTTTAGAGAATTCTCTTAATTCTTTGAAAATCTATAAGATTTTTATGAATTTCCTAATCTTTAAAATTCTTGCAAATTACTTCGAAATATTGAAATATATTCCAAATTTCTTGGCATTTTTCTTAATACACTTAAATGTTTCTAATCCGATCACAATTTTTTGAATCATTTGAAGCTATTTAAATATATGGAAATTTTTTTAGACTTTTTAAAAATTCCTTAAAATATTTGAAATGCATTGAAAAATCTTGAAACGATTGAAATTTCTAAGAATTATCTTAAATATCATAAAATCTTTAAAATTTTAAAGAACGTTGCAGCGTTCTTTAACATTTTTTTAGATAATTCGAAATTTACTGAATTAATTATTTTTAATCCAATGATACTTTTTTAAATGCTTTCAATCATTTTAAATATCTTAAAAATTTCCCAGAAATTATTAAAAATTCCATAAAAGTTTTAAATCCTTTGGAATATATTAAAACTATTGAATTGTATTTAACCTATCGTAAAGTTTTTTAAAATACTGTAAAATATTTCTATTTTTTTAAAACCTGCTTAAGATCTTGAAAATTGTTTAGAATTATTTAAAATTCCTTAAAATCTTTAGAATTCTTTGGAATTTATTGCAATTATTGAAATGTTATCAAAATTTCTTGGAAAATTCTAGAGTCCGAAAATTTTTCTAATTCTTTGCAATATTTTAAAATCTTTTAAAACTTTTTAAATGTTTTGAACAGTCCTTAGACTTTTTAAGAATTCCCAAAATCATTTAAAATCCTTAGGAATTTATTTAAGTTAATAAAATCCATTCCAAATTTCTTGGAATGTTTAAAATATCCGAAAGCAATTTCAATTATTGAAGTCTTAAAATTCTTTGGGACATTTTAAATATTTTGAATATTTTTGCAATATTCAATAATTTATTGAAAATTTCAAAATCCTTTAGTATTTCTTCAAATTATTGAAATTTATTCTAAATTTATTGGAATTTTTTAAATACCTCAAATTTTTGTATATCCTATGCAACTTTTTGAAATTCTTTAAAACTTTAAAAAATATTTTAATAAATCCTTAGAATTTTTAGGAATTTATTTTAAAAAATGTAACCCTTGGAATTTCTTTAAATAATCGAAGTAAATTTAAAAGTTGTTGAAATTTTTTAAAATATTTTAAAATATTTTCAATTTTTTGAATTTTCATAAAATTCTTAAAAAATTTTAAAAATGTTATTGAAATCTATTAAAAATTAATTAGAATTTTTAAAATTCCGAAAAACGTTATCAAATCTGTAACAAATTTTTTGAAATTGTTCGAAACTTTTGAAATATCATGAAACTTCTTAATCCCTTTTAAAAATTACTAAAATCCTAAAATCCTCTGAAATTCTTTCAAATTTTTAAAATGTATTTAAAAGTTCTTGGAATTTTACTTCCGTTTCCGGCATGAAAGTGTAAGGTAGTGGGAACTGTGGATGCTGAGTTCTTCCGATAAGTGTACAGAAATTTTAGGTGAGTGAATTGTGGAAGTGTATGGAAGGGTTTGCATGGAAGAGATTGTTTGAGGGATTGTGAAGTTGAAAAGGGGATGATGATATTTACAAGGATTGATACAGATTTGTGTGAAAGTTGAGGTTAGGTTGGTTTGAGATTAGTGACAGGATGGGAGGACTGATATGATCGGGTAAGTAGTAGCAGGGTTGGGTAGAGACGGAGGAAGACAAGACAGGTGCCAGAACTCGACGATAGATAGAAGCAGGAAGTATTTAGTACACAGAAATAGGAGATCAAAGAAAGGAAGGCAAGGAGGAAGTACAAGACAATAATAGAAAAGGAGAGATTAAGAGCAAAAAGTGTAGGAATTATTGAGGCTTTTATCAAAAGGAAGAGAGGGGAGAGGGGAAGCAGTGAAGAGGAGGACGATTACCGGAAAAGCAGAGTTTGGTAGAGAAGGGTGAGAATAGTATGGGGGCTGAAGTAAACGGTGAGGAATCCGAAGAACAGAGGAAAGAGGAAAGAATAAAAGAAATTCGCGAAGTCATGATGGAAGTAATGGGAATTTATAAAAAAAGGCAGGAAAAAGAGAAGAGGAATTAGGGAAAGAAATTAGGAGGAAATGGCTGAACTTAGAAACGAAATGAAAAAATGGGAAGAAGTTAGGGAAAAGTTAGAAAAGAGGATGCAGTCATTGGATCAAAAGCTAGAGATAATAGATAATAGATAATAGATAATAAAAAGGTAGAGGAGATGCAAGGCACAATTAGAAAGATAGAAAGCTCGAACCGGGATCTTGGTGGGGGCGTGAATAGGCATACGGAGAAGGAAAGACTAAGGAAAATAGAACAGAGAAAAGAAAAAAAAAAGTAAGAAAGATTAAGAAACGTAGTAATAAAGGGTATACGATTTGAGGGGAAGGAGATGCAGGAGGGAGTGGAAGAAGAAATAAAAAGGATTGATACAAAAGTAGAGATAGAGGAAGTGCGAAGTATAGGAAGGGAAGAGAGGGGAGAGAATGGTGCTGGTGAATCTAAAGAAATAACATAACATAAGAGGGAACATAAGAGGGAAGTGATTGCAAAGGAAAGGATGTGATATAAAAGCTCGGAGAGAATAGACGATGATTTGACATTGCTAGAAAGGGGGATGAAATATAAGTTAAGAAAAATAGCGGAATCTTGAAAATTCACTGAAATCTTTAAAAACCTTTGGATTTCCTTTAAATTCTGGAAGTATTTATAAAATTTCTTGGAATTTTTAAAGCTCCACCAACATACTTTCAATTATATGAAATCTTTTGAAATCCTCAGTAGCTTTTTGAATATCTTGCAGATTTCTTTGAATGAAAAAAAATCCCTAAAATCTTAAATTCCTTTGGAATTTCCTCAAATTATTAAAATCTATTAAAAGCTTTCAAAAAATTGTTTAAATATCCAAAAACATTTTGGATCTTATCGAATTTTTTTTAAAATCCTTTCAACTTTTTAAATATCTTTAAAAATTCCTAAAATCTAGAAAATCCTTTGGATTTCCTTCAAATGAACGAAATATTTATAAAATTTTTAAAATTTTTCAAAGTGCTCCAACATACTTTGAATCCTATGAAGTCTTCAGGAATCCTTAGTAACTTTTTGAACATCTTGCAGATTTCTTCGAATTAAAAAAATCTCTAAAATCTTAAAATCCTTTAGAATTACTTCAAGTTATAGAAATTTGTTCAAAATTTATTGTATCCTTCAGAAATACCTAAACATATTTTCAATCCTTTGAAATTTTTAAAAATAATTTGAAGCTTTAAAGATAGTTAGAAAAATCTTTAGAATTTTTTAAATTTCATAAAATCTTAAAAATACTTGGAAATTTCTTCAAATTACTAAAATCTAAATAAAACTTCTTGAAAAAAAAAACAAAAGCATAAAATATCCTTAAGCCTTTTGAATATTTTGAAATGTTTTGAAACTTTTTCAATATTTTGAAAAATCCTTATAACTCTGAAAATTTCCTATGATCTTCAAACTCCTTAGGATATCTTTTAAATTATTTAAATCTACTAAAAATTTCTTTGAATCTTTAAATATATTTTAAAAATATTTTTAATTCTGTGGACTTTTTTGAAATTCTTTGAAACTTTCTAAATATCTTGAAAATTTTCTGCAATGTTTAAACTCCTTTGGAATGTCTTCGAATTATTGATATATGTTTAAAATTTCTTGGTATTTTCAATATATTCAATATATATATATATATAAGAGATTGTGAAGTGGAAAAGGGGATGATGATATTTCCAAGGATTGATACAGATTTGTGTGAAAGTTTAGGTTAGGTTGGTTTGAGATTAGTGACAGGGTGGGAGGACTGATTTGATCGGGTAAGTAGTAACAGGATTCGGTAGAGACGGAGAAAGACAAGACAGGTGCCAGACCTCGACGATAGATAGAGGCAGGGAAAGAGAGAAGGCGGGAATGTTTGAAATTGGATTCACGGATAGCAAACAGAGTAACATTGAGGAAAAATCCGATTTAGAGCAGGAAGTATTTAGTACACAGAAAGAGGAGATCAAAGAAAGAAGACCAGGAGGAAGTACAAGAAAATAATATAAAAGGAGAGATAATAGAAAAGAAAGAGAGAGAAGAAAGAAAAAGAAACATAGTTATAAAGGGTGTTAGATTAGAGGGGAAGGAGATGCAGGAAAGAGTGGAAGAAGTACTAAGAAGGATTGATGCTAAGATAGAGATAGAGGAAGTGTAAAGTGCAGGAAGGGAAGAGAGGGGAGAGAATGGTGCTGGTGAATCTAAAGAAATAACATAACATAAGAGGGAAGTGATTGCAAAGAAAAGGATGTGATGTGGAAGCTCGGAGAGAATAGAGGATGATTTGAAATTGGTAGAAAGGAGGATGAAGTATCTGTTAAGAAAATAGCAGAATAGGAAAGAAGAAAGGAAAGAAGAACATGGGTTCAATAGGGAGGAAATACAGTTAGACGAAGTATGGTGTGATTGGGTTGAGTAAAGAAAAGAGATAGTAAGAAATGAGGTGTCGGAAAACTAGGAGCGGAAGAAACGGTAGATAGGAAAATAAGAAATATTAAGAAGCAAAAAGGAACAAAAAACAAATAAATAATTAAATTTGACACAATAGGATATTGTAATAATGATGGAGACGTGGCTAGATGAAAAGGGATGGAAAAGAGTAAGGAAAGGATTACCAAGAGGTTACAAATGCCAAGGTCAAAATGCAAAGAGCAAGAATAAAAAGGGCACAGCAATGGGAAGAATGGTGATGGGACTGACAAATGAAAGTATAACAGGGAAAGATAAGAAAAAGAGAAAAGAACAAAAAGAAGGAATAATAGTAGAAGAGGTAAAGATAGAAGAAGAGAAGTACAAGCTGGTAAGAGTTTATGTGAACGTAGATATGAAGGAGAAAGCAGAGAAATTGAAAGAAATTATGGAAGAAAATAAAGAAAAGATTAAACTTATAATAGCTAGGGATTAAAATTGAACAGGGAGGGAAAGAAGTTGTTTAAGAGCTTTCACGAGATGGGATGCCCTATCCTATATTAACAAAAATAATTTGTTTCATAACAAACTTTTTTGTTGGCTTCTCGTTATTAAGTAATCTTTAAATGTAAAAAAAAATATTTTTAGCATCCCTAAAGATTAAATTATGGATTTAGCAAACTTTGTGAACATCATTATTTGACTTAAAGTAGCATCAGCTAAAAGTGTTTTATAGAATAATGCGATAGATTAACATTCTTATAACTTTGTTGAAACAATAAGTAGGTTATAATTTGAAATCGTCAACATGACGCTGTGTTTCCAGAATTTCAAAATAGCTCCTTCTATTTATTTAAACAAATTTGAGCAGCTTAAGAAGTTTTTACCATCTTGAAAGGTGAATGATCACTGAACTTGACATCAATTATAGTGATTCGGGGTCTTCATGCTCTAGTATAAATTTTTTTTTACGAAAAATATAGAACACGTGCAGGAGACTAAAAATAAAGAACCTTAATAAAAATTAATTATTCTTTTAAATATTGATATTGTAAATAAATAATTTGAAACATAATTATTAGAAAAATGAACTGTTTCCACTTCATTCATTAACGACAATCCGAATTTTGACTTATTGAGTCTCTTGAAAATTCCTCGGAATTAAAAAAAAAAAAAAAAATATTCAAAATGTTATTAGATTCCTTCAAGATATTAGAATCAATTCAAAATTTCTTGTCATTTTTTTTAATGCACTGAAATATGTTTAATCCAATGAGATTTTTTGAAATACTTTGAAATTATTTAAATATCTTGAAATTTGTTTAGACTTTATAAAAATTCCCTAAAATATTTACAATCTTTTGAAATTTCTTTAAAAGATTAAAATGTATTTTAAATTTCATAGAATTTTGTAAAATATCCTAAAAACTTGAAACTTCTATAAAACCTTGTGACGTACTTTAAAATTTTTTAAATATCTTGAAAATTCTTTGGAATTTTTAACAGTTCTCTAAAATCATAAAAATCTTTTGAAATTCCTTCAAACTAATTAAAGAATATTTTAAACGTCTGTTTTATTCTGGAGAAAAATATCCGCCATAAAGAAAAAGATTATGAAAAAAAACGATTCACCTAATTATTTATTTATAACAACATTGCAACATGATAAAATATTTATTAGCAATAATATGTTTAAACAATTATGTTTGTTAAATTTAAATACTTTGTACCTCGGTGTAACTTAAAAGTATAAAAAAAAGGATTATTTTAGAAGGCCCGTAATTTTTTAACATTATTCAGATACTATTATGTAAGATAATACTAAATTGTTTAAGAAATTAGGTTTTTTATGTCAAATTAATTATTAACTTAAAACAAATGAAATCTAAAACACAAAATAAATGTTTAATATAACTTTTTACACAACTTTCAATTTTTTAAAGAAATTTATATTAATTAAACAAGTATCTATTCCCAAAAAATGTAAAAAATAATCGTATTTTCTGATCAAAATGCAATCTTTTGTCATTATTTGGAGTAATAAATTTTTCTAAATAAATAAATAATTAATAATTTACATTTTTTTATCAATTAAAAATTGTTTGTTGTTGTTTGTTTCATGCCAAACTTAATTCAAAGATGCTATCATTTAAAATAATAAAAATCGTACGAACTTTAAAAAAATTGCCCTACAATCCTAAAAATCCTTTGGAAATGCTTTAAAATGGTTTTCAACAATTTTAGAAGCCTTTGAGTATTTTTACATATATACCCTAAAATATTTCTAATCCTTTAAATTACTTTAAGATGTTTTTTGACTATTAAAATCCCTTAAACAATCCTTCCAAATTTAAAGAAATTTCCAAAATGTTTCAAACCCTTTAGAATTCCTTCTAACTATTAAAATTTATCAAATATTTCTTGTAATACTTAAAATTAACATTATATAATTTAAAATCTTTTTCTATGCTGTAAACTTTTTAAATCCTTTGAAACTTTTTAAATATCTTAAAAATTCTATGGAATTTTTTTAATTCCCTAAAACGATTAAAATCCTTTGGAACTGCTTCAAATTATTGAAATCAATACCAAATTTTATGGAATGTTTAAAAATACTTTAAAGTACTTTGGATCCTATGAAATCTTTTGAAATCCTCTAAAAACTTTTTAATATGTTGAAAATTCCTTGATATTTTTAAGAGTTCGCTAAAATATTTGAAATCTTTAGAAATTTCTTAAAATTATTGAAATCTATTAAAAATTTCTTGTAATATTTAAAAATATC
>JAAAKG020113222.1:4096-15375 GCA_010014905.2 Druon quercuslanigerum
TGAATTTTTAAACAAGAAAGATAGATAAATTTAAACAAAAAATGTTCAACCCTCAAACACAAACTTTTAACAAAAAAGTTAATTTTCAACGTTAAATGTAATAGCTGATATTTCAACTACGTAAAATTTTTATTTCAAATCATAGCTGAACTTATGCAGAAAACAAATTTAACGAAATAGACCAATCGTTAACTAAAACAGATTAATTTTCAACAAAAAAGTTCATTTTCACCCAAAAGTTAATTCAAACAAAAATTTCAACAAAAACAGATAAATTTCAACGCAAAACATATTGGTTAATATTTCAACTAAAAAAGTTGTTATTTTTAATCTTAGGCAGTTCAATTTATCCAAAAAAAGACCATTTTTTATCAAAATAGTCGAATCACCAACCAAAACAGATTAATTTTCCACAAAATAGATCATTTTTAAACCAAATAGTTGAATTTTTAAACAACAAAGATATATTTATGCATAATAAAAAATTTTACATCAAAAAGATGAATTTTCAACAACAAAATTAATTTTCAATCCAAAAAGACAAATTTTTAACAAAAAAGATCTTTTTTAAATGATTACTGTTAGAGTTAAGATTCCAACTAAAAAAAATTTTATTTCAAATCATAGCTGAAATTATGCAGAATACAAATTTGAAAAAAATAGACCAATCGTCATCTAAAACATATTAATTTTCAACAAAAAAGATGAAATATCTGCCAAAAAGACGAATTGTCAACAAAATAGATAATTTTTAAACTAAATTCTTGAACATTAAACAAAATAAAAACGAATTTACAACGAAAAAGTTCATTTTCAACCCAAAAGGTAATTCAAACAAAAATTTCAACAAGAAACGTTAATTTTCAACGCAAAACATATTATGTTGACATTTAAACTAAAAAAGTTGTTATTTTTAATTTCGGTCAGTTCAATTTATCCAAAAAAGACCAATTTTTATCAAACTAGTCGAATCGCCAACCAAAACAGATTAATTTTCCACAAAATAGATGATTTTTAAACCAAATAGTTAAATTTTTAAACAATAAAGATAAATTTATGCATAATACAAAATTTTACATCAAAAAGATGAATTTTCAACAACAAAATTAATTTTCAATCCAAAAAGACAAATTTTTAACAAAAAAGATCTTTTTTAAATGATTACTGTTAGAGTTAAGATTCCAACTAAAAAATTTTTTATTTTAAATCATAGCTGAAATTATGCAGAATACAAATTTGAAAAAAATAGACCAATCGTCAACTAAACTAAACGAAACAAAAAAGATTGAATATCTGTTAAAAAAGACGAATTGTCAATAAAATAGATCATTTTTAAACTAAATTCTTCAACATTAAAATCAAACAAAGATTTCAACAAGAATCCTTAATTTTCAAACGCAAAATATATTTGTTGATATTTCAACTAAAAAAGTTGTTTTTTTAAACCTCAGGCAGTTCAAATTATCCAAAAAAGACCAATTTTTATCATAAGCAATTTAAACTTTAGCCAAGAAGTTTAATTTTTATTTAAAGAGATGAATTTTCAACGATAAATGTATTAGTCGATATTAAAACTAAAAAAGATTTTAGTTTAAAATAAACAACAGTTTAATCCAGCCAATAAAGATGAATTTTCAACAAAACAGTTCATTCTTAAACCAAGTTGTTGAATTTTCAAGCTAAAAGACGAATATGAATCCTTTTGAGATTTTTGTATTCACTTTAATTATTCAAAATTCACTCAATTCAATTGTTTTTTTTAGTTTTTGTCCAATTTTTCCTGAAATCTTGTAAACTTACTTTGAATTTTTGGGCATTTAAAGAAATTCTTTTGAAATCTCTTGATTTTTTATAAACTTATTAGAACCATACTGAATTTAATAAATTTGTTAATATTTTAGAATTGCTTTCAATTCAGTAGAATTTTTTGTATTCATCATGAATTTTTATGAAAATCATCGAATTGTACACTCCGTTAAATTTATCTAATTTTTATCCAGTTTATTGCAATCAGGGATTTTTTTAATCAAAATTTTTCTAATTCATTTGTATTTTTTTAAAAATAACTTGAATTGTTTTGAAGTTTTGCGAATTTATCCTTAATTAATTCAAATTCATATGGGGATCGTGTAAATTTTATTAAATTCTTTTGAATTCTTTTAAACTTAAAAGAACACTAATTACATTATTAATGCACATTAGTCACGTCTTGTGTTAGAAATTAGTTACTTTTCGTCACTTTTAGAGTTTAAATATTACACC
Organism: Druon quercuslanigerum; assembly: GCA_010014905.2. Lineage (NCBI taxonomy): Eukaryota > Metazoa > Arthropoda > Insecta > Hymenoptera > Cynipidae > Druon > Druon quercuslanigerum. Next base: position 6,359 of record JAAAKG020113222.1, read on the forward strand.
TTTTCACCTTTTTCAAGTAAATTGGGCTGTAGCATCCCTAAAAATAATACAATAGAAGTTAATAAATTAAAACCGAAATTTGTTTTATTACTAATATGAACAAATTTCATATTAAAATGCAATAAATAAGTAATGAAAATGAAAAATTAACCAGGGAAAAATCAGGACAAATTGAGGGAATTTTGAAAATGATGTTTTGCGGCCAAACTGTTAAATAAATATTTTTTAAAAACATAAATGCATAATAATATAACCGTAAAATTGACACGTAAGAAACATTTTGGTGCATATTCACGAATATTGGAAATTGGAAGGCAACAGCATATGCTATTTTCAATTTCGTTGACTGAAAGCATTGCATATAAAGTGAATATATCTCATAAATATGTCTCGCTTTTATGGTCTCTCACGAAAGAATATTTGCACGTTTCCGTAAACACAGTTGCAAGTGCCGTATTCAACACATAAACCATAATCTGAGAAATCGAAAATATCATTCCCACTATCGAGAGAATATGGGCTATTTCGTAGCACATGATTTTTCTTTTTATCTACTGAAGTCTTCACACAAGTTTGCAGTAGAAAAAGTCGCGTTTGGCCAGACGCCCCATGCATAGACAAAATAACCTGTCTGTCCAAACAAATTAGATTCATTCTTCAATTTTTGTGTAGGTGATAGTAAAATCCAAGCAGAATTTTTTTTAATTATAGGATACAGTACATGTTGCAGATGAAGGGTTTAATTTTGATTTAGATAGAAGTTTCCTAACTGCTAATCGACTGAAACTTTGAAAACTGTGTACTACTATGGTAGCTCGACGGTTATTTTTACGATTAAATACTATTTTTTTAAACGCCTATTTTCTATTTTTAGGCTTATAATTTCTACTCATAGAATTCTGATACATTGATCGTTAAATATATTTTTTATATATTTAACTTACAAATTGTAAAAATTATCAGTTGTAAATGTCGATGTTAATTCAGTTTCAGGATTAGAATTTTATAGTGTCTGATTATTCCACTTCTGATTACACAATAGATTTTAAAAGATTTGAAACATTTCAAATGGTTCCAAAGGACTTCATACAATTTTTACAAAGATTTCAAAGATTTCAAAAGATTTCACACGATTTCAGAAAGATTTCTAGGCTGTAAAAAGATTTCGAAAATATTTCAAAAATTTCAAATGGTTTCAAAGGACTTCATACAAATTTTACAAAGATTTCAAATATTTTAAAAGATTTCACAAGATTTCAGAAAGATTTCTAGGCTATAAAAAGATTTCACAAAGATTTCAAAGATTTTAAATGGTTTCAAAGGACTTCATACAAATTTTATAAAGATTTCAAATATTTTAGAAGATTTTACACGATTTTGGAAAGACTTCTAGGCTTTAAAAATATTTCACACGATTTCAGAAAGACTTCTAGGCTTTAAAAAGATTTCACAAAGATTTCAAAGATTTCAAATGGTTTCAAAGGATTTCATACAAATTTTACAAAGATTTCAAATATTTCAAAAGATTTCACAAGATTTCAGAAAGATTTGTAGGCTTTTAAAAGATTTCACAAAGATTTCAAATGGTTTAAAAGGACTTCATAAATTTTTACAAAGATTTCCAATTTTTCAAAAGATTTCACACGATTTCAGAAAGACTTCTAGGCTCTCAAAATATTTCACACGATTTCAGAAAGTCTTCTAGGCTTTAAAAAGATTTAACAAAGATTTCAAAGATTTCAAATGATTTCAAAGGACTTCATAAAATTTTACAAGGAATTCAAATATTTCAAAAGATTTCACAAGATTTCAGAAAGATTTCTAGGTATTAAAAAGATTTCACAAAGATTTCAAAGATTTCAAATGGTTTCAAAGGGCTTCATACAAATTTTACAAAGATTTCAAATATTTCAACAGATTTCACACGATTTCAGAAAGACTTCTATGCTCTCAAAATATTTCACAAAGATTTTGAAGATTTCAAATGGTTTCAAAGGACTTCATACAAATTTTACAAAGATTTCAAATATTTCAAAAGAATTCACACGATTTCAGAATGACCTCTAGGCTTTAAAAAGATTTCACACGATTTCAGAAAGACTTTTAGGCTTTAAAAATATTTCACAAAGATTTCAAAGATTTCAAATGGTTTCAAAGGACTTCATACAAATTTTACAAAGATTTCAAAGATTTCACAAGGATTCAAAAGATTTCACAAAGGCGTGTATATCAGGTTGCAAAGATTATAAAAAATTTCAAACGACTTTAAACGGTTTAAAAATAATTTATAAGATTTCAAAAGGTGTCAAAAAACTTTAGAAGATTTAAAAATATTTTTAAAAGTTTCAAATATTTTACAAAGGATTATACATCAGATTTTAAAGACTTGAAACTGTTTCAAAAGATTTCACACAAATTATAATGGTTTTAAAACATTTAAAATTTTTCAAAACTGGATTAAAAAGACTTTGCAAACATTTAAAAAATATTTCAAGCGGTTAAAAAGCGTGTAAAAAAGATGTCACACGACTTCAAAAGTTTTCAAAATATTTAAGGCGATTTCAAAAGATTGCACAAAGATTTCAGAAAGAATTAAGATACATTTTAAATAATTTAAAAGGTTTTAAAAAATTTAGGAAGAATTCAAAATATTTTTAAGTTTTCACAATGATTTCGAAGTTTTCAAAGATTGTGCAAGGAATCAAAAGATTTCAAAGATTTCAAACGATTTCAAAAGCCATCACAAAGATTTCAGAAAGATGTCAAAGATTTCAAACGGTTACAAAGGATTTTACAATGATTTTAGAAAGGGCTAAAAAATTTCAAATGGTTTAAAACGTTTTTAGAAAATTTCACAAAGATTTGAAAGGTTGGAAGAATTTCAGAAGGATTCAAAAAATTTCATAAAAGTGCGTGCATCAGGTGTTCCAAAGATTCATAAAGATTTTAAAACATCTCAGAAAGGTTTCATACTTTAAATTATTTCAAAAGCGCCCACAAAAATTAAATAAATATTTAAAAAAATTGAAATGATTAAAAAAGATTTCAGAAGACTGAAAAATATTTCCAGGATTTCAAAGATTGCAGAAGGATTCAAAACTATTTAAAAAGGCATGTACATCAGATTTTAAAGATTTTAAACGATTGCAAAGATTTCAAAAAGTTTTAAAGATTTTAGAAGATTCAAAAAGATTTTATGAAGATTTCAAGAGTTTCAAAGATTTCTCAAGTTTTTAAAGAAACATGTTTAATATTTCTAAAATGTAAATAATTTCTTAATAATATTTATTACTGTAGTATTTAATAAGGCGGAACAGTATAAAAATATTTAACCCACCAAAAATGCAATGGATAATTTTTATCACAAGCTGGTCTTAATCTACAGTTTACATTCGATAAAGAGTGCATAACTACACAGAAAAAAAGTCTACAAGCCGAAGGATCTACTTTTAAGACAAAAATAGCTTTAAAACTAGTTTCAAGCGATAACATCGGCTTAATTTGAGGTGTAAGAAAAAGTAAACTTTTTTCGCGTGTTTTTTGTTTTCTAATAAGAATAATTTCACCTCTAATTTGTTTACTACCTAAAATGGAATAGCATTAGATGCATCAACCAATTATTGAGCGTTTTAAAGTAAATTGGTAAGCAATAACCAATGCTTATGCGTAATATACCAAGCAGTAAGTATCAGTAATAAATCAGCCTTTAGGGATATAGTAAAGTGAAACCTGCACAAACTGTATCACCTTCATCCGATCGTAAATTGAAATTTTTCCCCTGGGTCGAAATTAAACTATAAATCTTAAATATCATAAATAATAAAATTATGATGAACGGAAAATACAGCGAACCGGAGAATATTTCTCATCAATAAAACCGAATATAGAAAACTTTGAACACCACTATTAATATGTACTAATTGCAATATTTTTTTTCTGCTAAATGTGAGAAATAGGAAGTGGATTATAAATACTGTGGATTTAGTTTAGGAACTTAGTTCGGCTCTTACATGCAGAGAACCCCGGTTACACGAGCGGCAATAGTGAGCCCGGGCGCCGCCAGGAATTCACGATAAACTTCACGCACGCTAACTTCACGCGCGTTAACTTCACACACGCTAACTTCACGCACGCTAACTTCACGCACGCTAATTTTACGCACGCTATCTTCACAGTTGTTGTAATCTAATCTGCTTCCTGGTGAGCAATACTTTTTATTTTATTTTAAAGTGCTTTAATTTAAAGTTTCTAACATAATTCTGTATAGAAAAATCATAATTCTTTAAAAGGTGCTGATAATAAAGGAAAAATGACTTGCACTGAAACGTTACAGTTCCAAACTAGCTTAATAAGTTTGGAAATTACTTTTATATTCGAGATTTGACGCTCTTTTCTCTATTTCCCTCTCTTCCCCCTTTTTTTAGAAAACTTCTTCTCTTTCCCTACGTTTTCAATGATTTTTTCCTTTTTGGAATTTTTTTGTTTAAATGCAAACTGAATTAGAAGAAAATAATAAAACAATTTTTTAAAAACATTTTTTGATGAAAAGTCAACTATTATATTTTTGGTTCGGAATTCATCTTGTTTGGTTCAAAATTCTACTATTGAATTAAAAATTTAATTATTTGATTGAAAAACTAACTATTTTATTAAAAAATCGTCTTTTTTCATCAAAAATCCATTCATTAAAATTAAACTATTTGCCTAAAAAACTATTTTTTTTTAATTAATTTTTTTTGTTGAGAGTTATTTGTTTTTACTGCAAATTTTAATACTTGACTTTTGCTTTAAAATTGATTCTATTAATTCAAAATTCACAATTGTTTGGTCAAAAATTATCTGCTTTGGTTGAGGATTTAAGTATTTTGTTGAAAATTTGCCTTTTTCTGTAAAAAAATCAAATACTGTGTTTGAACTTAAACTACTTTAAAAACATTATTTTTTTTTTGGTTGAAGATTCATAATTTTTTTAGAAACTTTATATTTTTGGGTTGAAAATAAAACTGTTTTTTTGTTGTTGAAAATTTAACGTCTTTGTTGAAAAATCCTTTCTTGCGTTTAAAATTATTTTATTTTTTCACTGAAAATGTACTGATTCAATTTTTAGTTAAAAATTGATCTTTATTAGCTAAAAGTTCATATTTTTGTTAGAAAAGTCTTGGTTTCAAAATTATGTTTTCGTTGTTGTCGAAAATTCGTATTTTCGAATGAAAAATTTAACTGCTGGGTTAAAAGTGAACTTTTCTGTAGAAAATTTTATATTTTCGGTTAAAAAAATAAACAGTTTTGTAGGATGTTCGTCTTTTGTGGTAAAAATTTAATATTTTATGGTTAAAAATCCAACCGGTTCCAAAAAAATAATCTTTTTTGGTTAAAGATTCAACTATTTCGTTAAAAATTCGTTTTTTTCAAAAGAACTTAAAATTTGAAGATTAAAATTGTTTGAAAATAAATTGTGGAGTTTTCAAGATAAAGCAAGGAAAAGAAGCGTTTTATAATAATAGATTATAAATAGTTTTTCAGTTTAAATTTATCTTCAATGATTGATAACTAATGAATCGATAATAACAACAAATTTAATATTACATCTCAGAATTATTTACTAACGGGATTACCAAAAATAATTAACAAAATATATATTTATAAAAAAAAGAACTAGCTGTTTATAGACCTGCATCCTTTGTTTTAACGTAACACAACCATTTTCAATTGTAAAATCTATATAAATTAAATTTAAAAAATTCATAAGATTATTTTGAAAAAGTGAATAAATGTCTTGGCATATTCATTAACGATGATTCATTGTTTTCTCTATATCTACTACTTATCTAGTACAGTGCATTAATCATGATTGTTAAGTTCGTATTTCCTTGACACGCGAATCATGCGTAAATGAATGATTTATTTAACTTCAATTGAAACAAATCGTGGCGACTTGAACACGGACATCTGATAAATTATTTAAATTTTCGAAATGACATCTTTATTTCTTCCTTTATAGTTAACTCCATAGTAGAATCAATTTTGTAGTTTCTTTCAATATTTCATTTCATTTGGTTTAAAATTTATTTTTTTAATTTTTCCAGCTTTCATAAATAAATAAGATTTTCCATTTTGAACTTTAAATTATCATCGCGTGAAACTGATTTTTTTAGTTTTAAATTCCTAAGAATGGGAAATAATTTAATTTTTTTTAGAAATTTGAATATTTTTTACGATTTTAGTACCCGTTCAATCGTAATTGTCCAAATCGTTGGCTTGGAATTGTACCACTTTGAGCCTTTTCATTTTGAAAACTCGAAAGTCTTACGATTTGAAGAATTTAAAAAATTTTCTTTCTTGTTTAATTCGGAACCGTTAAAGTTGCAGATAGTAGAATTTGAAATTCAATTTCAAATATTTTCTGTGCGTCATTTTAAAATTCTAGATTTTTTCTATTATATTATCGACAGACTGGTAAAGGTGTCAAGATATCTATCATATAATAAACATTATAATAAAACGTTCTCGCAAATTTTTAACTGATTCGCGAAACGGAAAATTAAAAATCATTTGCAGAGTCATCTGCATCAAAAATTGATCATCAACAGATTGGTAAAGGTATCAACAAATCTGTCCCGAAGTAGAACTTGTTGTTTCACAGACGCTAATTTAAGAATACAGTGAAACCCTTTAATAGTCCTCCCTTCTATAGCCCTTCAGAGAATAGACGCCGCGCCGCCGGTAGGTGTAACAGCACCTGCGCGGGGTGCGCGGGGTCTGCAGTTGTCACTCAGGCGACCACTCAAACGAGAGCAAACAAAAGCGAGGCGGGCTACAGTGAGTTATTTCCCACGCACCTTAAGCTTTAAAATCGGCGCTATAGACGAGTTTCACTGTATTTTTATTCCGAATTTCTTCTCATATCCTGAAATTCAGTATGTACTCAAAGGTGGTCTTCTCTAACTTACTAGAATTGTTAAAACGTTTAACAGGTCAAATGTGGAGCAATAATTTTTCCAAAAATTAGGAAATTGGTCACGTGAAACTCTGGTACATGCCCTTGAAGAGTTGAGGGTTTGCGAGAATACAGGAATATTTATAGGAAAAGGGGGGAAAGAAAGCAGAGAGGGCAAAGAGGGCAGAAGAAGCCCCGTAAGGTCAGGTTGACCCTTTGCCATAATCGGCTTAAGCAGTCACAATTTCATGGGTATATGTACTGTATATAGGAATACAATAAATACGAGCCTTCTTAAGAGATAAGTCCAATTTATGAACGCCATTTCAAGCTATCTCTTTCGCTTCTTACTCTTACTTGAGCCATGCTAATCTCAACGGATCCAAACTCAAGAGTCTTCACTCTCCCAAAATTTGTCCTCCTACGTAGCACGCTACGACCCACGTTTCTGCGCTTTCAGTTTAAATATAATTTTCTGCGAGAAACTCGACATCTCGTTGCGTGGATGACCTAGAGGCAAAAAGCAGGACGAATCTGCTAAATTTTCAATAATTTAGAAACTGAATTCTTCTCATGTTTGTTTCGTCTACTTCTCTTCCGCTTCGTGATTTCATCAATCTTTAAGTTTTTTCAAACAATAGAAGTTTATTGGCATTCATGACTTGTTGCTTTAACATGAGGGAACCATTTATGATTACCAAATTTCAAAACAAAGTATTAAAAATGTATGTGAAAATATTTTTTTTCAATTTTTCAAACATGAATAATAAATCTAATATCGAGGGTCACGCTGAAACCCACAGAGGAGAGACGGCCAGTGAAAGTAACGATACGATCTTAGATAACATTTAGTACGTTTCCTAATTATTCATTTTAAATAATTACACATAAACTTTCTTCCCTTTTTTTATCGTTTAAATGCAAACTAAATTAATAGAACCTAACAAGAATAATCAACTACTTTTGGTAGGAAAGTCTATTATATTTCTGATTCGGAATTCATCTCGTTGAGTTAAAAATTCTAGTATTTGGTTGCAAATTGTATTATTTTGTTCTAAATGCAACTATTTTGTTAAGAAGTCATCTTTGGTCAGAAAATCAGCTACTTGGTTAAAAATAGAACCACTACCAATTTTTTCAGAATGATTATTTTTGTTCGAAATTAATTTTTATTAACTGACTGATCTAAAAAAATATGATAAAAATTCGTCTTCTTCGGTCTATGATTAATCTTATCGAATGAAAAATCACCTGTTTTGGTTCAAAATGCACCAGTTCAGTTGTAGATTAATCTGGTTTGGTTAAGAAATTAACAATTTGATAGAATGGTTAAAAATTCATGTGCTAAGTAGAAAGTTGAACTAATTTTTTAAAAATTCATATTTTTTCTAGATTCCTCATTTTTTTAACATTTAACTTTATTGTTCTTGCGCAACGGTACAGTTCAATACTAACTTAGAAGGTTTTTAAAATCACTTTCATATTTCAGATTTCGCACTGAATTAGTAGAACTTAAAAAGAAATAAATAAAAGTAATAAATACATCTGTATGGATAAAAATTTTTATTCTCTTGAATCTTAAAATCTTTAAAATCGTTCGCTATTTCTAAATGAAAAGTCTACTGCTATTACATTTTTCTTAGAATTCATCGCCCTTTAGTTAAAAAGTCTACAAATTGGTTAAATTAACTTAAATTTAAATAATCAAAAATTAAAATTAAATTAAATTAAGTTATTACTTTGTTTGCAAAATTATCTCTGTGGTTGAAAATTGAACTATTATATTTTTAGAATATTAATTTTCTCAGTGAAAAATCATCTTTTGGATTTAATTTAGAACTCTTTCATCAATAATTCATTTATATTTAAAGAATAAAAGAATAATTTGTTCAAGCTAAAAATGCAAATATTCCATTTATGGTTAAAAATAAATATTTTTAATTAATAATTGATGTTTTCTTGTTGAAAATACATATCTTTTCTTGAAAATTCATCATTTTTGGCAGAAATCTAATTATTCTGGTTGAAACTTCTTCCTTTTTGGTAATAAATACAACTGGATTGTTAAAAATTCATTAGT
>JAAAKG020113233.1:0-15374 GCA_010014905.2 Druon quercuslanigerum
GAATTCCGTGAATTCCTTGAATTCCGTGAATTCCTTGAATTCCGTGAATTCCTTGAATTCCGTGAATTCCTTGAATTTCGTGAATTCCGTGAATTCCGCGAATTCCATGATTTTCATGAATTCCGTGAATTCCGCCAATTCCATGAATTCCGTGAATTCCGCGAATTCCATGAATTCCGTGAATTCCGTGAATTCCATGAATTCGGTGAATTCCCTGAATTATGCCCTTGTAATTGTAGAATTCAAGCTTTAGCTAAATCGTTTAATCGTTTAATTAAATCTTCAACAGATGAGCGCACTTTAGACAGGAACACTAGAGGATAAAACTGTCTGTTCTTGACGGATAGCACCACTGCGTGGTAGTCAGGTGACATTTAAATTTTCACGTGCATGATTGACGTGCAAAAATTAAAGTATTTACCATACAATATGACTTATCTGCTCCTTTGTGGATGGGCGAAATGAGTGAAAGCGAGATGTTCGTGTTGACCATCCGGAAAGGACTACCTTAGTCATCCCTGGTAGTGAGTCTGATATTCTTATAAAATTCAGACTGGTCATAAATTACGTGTGTTTTTAACTATGCCGAAAAAATATTGGAAGGACCGTTAGACCACGCAGAAGGACTGCCTGACTCTCTAAATTTTGACCCTCATCCACTTTTCTGTGTAATATGATTCATTGTATTTTAACGTTCTTTTTCAGGACATGGCATCATGAATTGAACTGTTTGTGACTTAAAATTAACACATTTTTTGATTTGCTAAAAATTCGTTTTTCTGTTTAAAAATATCATCATTTTATGTTAAAATTAATATTTTTAGTTGAAAATTTAACTTTCTTGTTGATAATGCGTCTTTTTGGCTTTAAAGTTAAATAACTTTGTGAAAAAATCATGTATTTTGTTCAAAATTTTTAATTTTTTTAAGATCACTTTTTTCAAAATACAAAAATTCTCACTACGGTTATTCATAGTATTCAAAAAGATAAACAAGTTTTCCTAATGATTTTTTTTTGTAAAAACCAAAATTTACCAGAGTTATAGCATTTACTTCATTCCAAAAAGCACACGAAAATGAACATTTTAAGCCAAATAAAGCACGATATGAAAAAATTAAAAAAAAATATTACCTTTTGAATTCCCTATAAGATTATGATAACAACTTTTTGAATTTTCTTGAAAAATACAAAATTCGAATTTTGCCACCATAAAAAAATAATGAAAAATTGAAAATTAAATTTCGCGGTTAAACTGTCCAAAATAGGTGAAAAGGTGTTTAGACAAAAATTGTGCATTTTAAGAAGATCTACAAATTTGTTTTAAATCACTTTTTAATAGGATACGTGGTTTTCGTTTAATCGTTAAAAACATCATTAATCGTCAAAGAAATCCGCCCGCTGCGAGCGCACTTTCTCAAAACAACTTTTGTAAATTAATTTCTTTTTCATCTCGAATAGGGGTTTCAAAAAATTTAATTTCTTAAAGTTTTTAACGTTATTTTCGTACTATTAAGACAAAAAGCAGAACTATCAACAAATTATTAATAACAAATTAATTCATTTTTAGATTCTGTTTAGAGAAGGTATTAGATTTATGTAAAATTTGACACCCCCCCTTCCGATTTTTTTTCAAATGCCCACGTTTCGAGACACCCTGAATTCGAAAAATAGTTTTTTTACAAATGTGTGACCTGTGTGACTGTGCGCCTGTCTGTGTGACTCTTTGTATGCATGCATGAATTATGTCTGTCTTTGAGCAAAACTACTTTTGAAAAAATAATTCTACTAGATTGGCCTATAGCACAACACTTATTTAGTGTCGTAAAATAAAGGCCGAGTTCTTTAGCCAACTATTTTGGATGAAAATTTAAAATGTGAGCGCATTTTGAATATTTTTGAGACCAGTTTTTGAAAAATAAAATTTAAATCAATTTCAACAGTCACCATTTGGGTGGTCTTAATTAAAATTCAAACTATGGTTGTTTATAAAAATAATAACTGTATGCTTTCTTAACTAATTTTTCTGAAAAAAAATCAACCCAAATAGAAATTAAGAGATTCCTTCGAAGAATAAAATGAGGCCTTGATCATTAGGATTAAATAAAAATTGTAAGTTTTCCCTTAGGAGAAAGAAAAAACTAAACCTTTAAATAACTACGGGTAAATCAACAATTTTAATCTGAATTTTTTTTCTGATGTGTCCTTAGAAGCCTCCATCAAAATTCACAGAAATTAATAATAAATATTTTTTTCGATTTTATAAATCATTTTAAAGATACACAACTTTTGAAATTGATCTAAGTCTAACTCAGCATAAAACGAAAACCAGCTATGACTCGTTTGAATCTACCCCCCCCCCCACAACCGTCATTAATTGAAGTTTCGTTTGATTGTTGTTGTAACTAGACTCTCCACCCTAGACGCTTTGGGAGACTCTTTTAGTGAATTATTAGGAGATGAAGCAATAGGGCACCACAACTGCGATGTAGAACACGATGCAATCAAAGATTCAATTGGGAAAGTGTGTGTCACTGAAGTTAAGGATATAATTTAGAAGTTAAAAAACAATCGTAAATATAAGATTGGAAATAAGAAAATTGATTTAATAAAAAAACGACAAAAGTTATAATGGGGAACACGATGCGATAGGAGACTTAATTGAGAAATTCTGTATCACTGAGGTCAGGAACATAATTCAGAAGTTAAAAAACAATCGTAAAAATAAAATTGGAATTAAGAAAATTGAGTTGATAAAAACGATAGAAGTTGCGATGAGGAACACGATGCGATAGAAGATTCAATTGAGAAAGTCTGTGTCACTAAGGTTAGGGACAATTCAAAAGTTAAAAAACAATCGTATAAATAAAATTGGAAATAAGAAAATTGAGTTGATAAAAAAACGACAGAAGTTGCAATAAGGAACACGATGCGATAGAAGACTCAATTGACGAAGTCTGTGTCACTGAGGTTAGAGATATAATTAAGAAGCGAAAAAACAATCGTACAAATAAAATTGGAAATAAGAAAATTGAGTTAATAAAAAGACGACAGAAGTTGCGATGAGAAACACGATGCCATAGAAGATTAAATTGAGAAACTCTGTGTCACTGAGGTCAGGGATATAATTTAGAAGTTAAAAATAATCGTAAAAATAAAATTGGAAATATGAAAATTGAATTGATAAAAAAACGACAGAAGTTGTGATGAGGAACACGATGCGATAGAAGATACAATTGAGAAAGTCTGTGTCACTGAGGTCAGGGACATAATTCAGAAGTTAAAAAACAATCGTAAAAATAAAATTAGAAATAAAAAAATCGAGTTGATAAACAAACGACAGAAGTTGCGATGGGGAACACGATGCGATAGAAGATTAAATTGAGAGACTCTGTGTCACTGAGGTCAGGGATATAATTTAGAAGTAAAATATAGTCCATAAACTTGCATAAATTCTAACGAAGAAAATTTTCAAGATCGTGAAAAGAATAAATGAGAAAAAGGAAATAAAAAGAATAAAAAATCCAAGGTGTTTGTGAATTCAGGAAAATACTCAAAGAGGAAAAATTAGAGCCTGAATTATACATTAGAAGGTCTGGATAATGCCTGATGCGATAAAAATAAAGAATTCTCCCTTTTTTAAAAACCGTCCAAATCGTCAGTGGTATAAAAGGTTTATAAAACGTCACCGACAATTAAATATTAGAAAACCACGGCAGTTAAGTTTTGCTCGAGCAAGAGTGTGATTCAAGAAGATTTACGAGGATGGTTCAGTGAACAAGAAAAATATTTGAAAAAAAAATTATGGGAGCGTGCATTAATTTTGAGGGATTTATAGGAGATGGCGTTACTTGTAATATATCGCATTATGGCATATCGTTACTATATGCATGTTGAAGATCCATCATTTAGCTGCTCGAAAAATCTGAAAATGACTGAAAATTCCGGCGCGTGCGCACTGGCGATGTCCAGGATAAAAAGTTCTATTGAGCCGAGCATTAAATAACATCGCGCCTTTCTGATTACCACCTCTTGCGATCTGGATTACTGGTATGTTCGAACAAGGATTCACTGCCTATGAAGATGCCAAAAAATGGGTCGATTCGTGGATACCTTTAAACTACGAATTGTTTTTCTTACGTGGTATCTACATGCTACCAGAATTATGGGATAAAGTAGTGGCTACCGATAGACAATAATTATAATGATAAACTGGTAACCACTTTCTTCAAATAAGCTCGAAATTTTACACCAAAAAACCCCTCAAAATTGATGCACGCTCCCATTTTTTGTAATTCCTTAAAAAATGTCAAGAGAAGAAGATAGAATTTATTGATGCAAACTTAAAAAAAAAAATCCAACGACAGAATTTGGACCACAAAAAACAAACGAAAAATGGTCCAATCGTAATCGGAAAAAATTCTTGTTAAAAAAAAGAATTTCAGACAGAAATAGAAAAGAGGAAAGAAAAATGAGAAGGCAATCAACCACATCCGCTTCCTTCTCTTTTTCTTTCTTTTATCTTTTTTATTCTTATCTTTTTCATTTCATTAATTAATTTTAAATTAAATAATTAATGAATGCTTTTAAATTGTTTAAAAATTATCATCCTCTTGAAAGACTTCCTTTCTTTCAATAAATAACCAACCAAATCGAAATTTATTTCTTATTTTTAGTTCCCTATAGCATATACTATGAAATCCACAATGACACATTAATTGTTATCAATTTACAGTTTTGCAACTTAGTATATATAGCATTATTTGTCGAGTCACTTTGCAGAAGAGATCCGTCAAAAATCAGTTGACTGTTCTCTGTTTTGATGACTATTTTACGAAAATGAAGATTATATCTGGCCTCTCATTTTTCACATCAATGGGCTTCCTTTATTTTAAAGGTGAGGACAATATAATATTTATAAAAAATATTCCATATATGCTATTCAACTTGTTTACATGAGAGCATCCGATTTCAGTTGCTCATTTAATAAAGTTTCCAAATATCCAATTTCTCGTTACGGAAATGAATGATTGAAAGGTAATTTTGAAAATATTCACAAACTGGAAATTATGATATCTATCCAAGAAGTTTCCTTATTATTAAACAAGGTGTAAAGAAGACAGATTTCAGAATGACAATAAAAAATCCCAGCATAAATTCCTCATTATATTCGCGTTACCTTCTGGTTTGCAATAGGATCCTGAAAAGTGCAATTAATTTTAAATCGATTGATAAATGAGTTGCTCCTACCTGTTACGAAAATATTTTTAAAAAATCAATATTTTTGTATAATTAATATTTTAATTAATACCCTTCGTAGAAGATAAGGCATGTCTATAAAGCGAACTTGTTTTCAATCAACAATTTTAAACCCTACGGAATGACAAATAAATTGTGAAATATTGTTAGGTTTTCAAGGACTACATTTCGGAAATCTTGAACTACAAATAGCTTATTTTTGAAAAACGTACATTTACATTATTAACGAAATAAAAATATATTGAATGGAAATTTCTCTTAAAGTCCATTTTTCAAAAAAAAAAATTATTCTCTAAAATTTGATTATATATTTCCTGCATTTAATATTTATTCTGCACAATTCAAAAAATGCCTTAAAATCTTTCAGATTCTTCTTTTACAATTTTTTGAATCTTTCAAAATCTTTTTCAATAATTTCTTCAAATTAATTTTTCGAAATTTTTCGAAAAAATTTCGTAAAAATAAAATTGGAACTAAGAAAATTGAGTTGATAAAAACGATAGAATTTGCAATGAGGAACACGATGCGATAGAAGATTCAATTGAGAAAGTCTGTATCACTGAGGTCAGGAACATAATTCAGAAGTTAAAAAACAATCGTAAAAATAAAATTGGAATTAAGAAAATTGAGTTGATAAAAACGATAGAAGTTGCGATGAGGAACACGATGCGATAGAAGATTCAATTGAGAAAGTCTGTGTCACTAAGGTTAGGGACAATTCAAAAGTTAAAAAACAATCGTATAAATAAAATTGGAAATAAGAAAATTGAGTTGATAAAAAAACGACAGAAGTTGCAATAAGGAACACGATGCGATAGAAGACTCAATTGACGAAGTCTGTGTCACTGAGGTTAGAGATATAATTAAGAAGCGAAAAAACAATCGTACAAATAAAATTGGAAATAAGAAAATTGAGTTAATAAAAAGACGACAGAAGTTGCGATGAGAAACACGATGCCATAGAAGATTAAATTGAGAAACTCTGTGTCACTGAGGTCAGGGATATAATTTAGAAGTTAAAAATAATCGTAAAAATAAAATTGGAAATATGAAAATTGAATTGATAAAAAAACGACAGAAGTTGTGATGAGGAACACGATGCGATAGAAGATACAATTGAGAAAGTCTGTGTCACTGAGGTCAGGGACATAATTCAGAAGTTAAAAAACAATCGTAAAAATAAAATTAGAAATAAAAAAATCGAGTTGATAAACAAACGACAGAAGTTGCGATGGGGAACACGATGCGATAGAAGATTAAATTGAGAGACTCTGTGTCACTGAGGTCAGGGATATAATTTAGAAGTAAAATATAGTCCATAAACTTGCATAAATTCTAACGAAGAAAATTTTCAAGATCGTGAAAAGAATAAATGAGAAAAAGGAAATAAAAAGAATAAAAAATCCAAGGTGTTTGTGAATTCAGGAAAATACTCAAAGAGGAAAAATTAGAGCCTGAATTATACATTAGAAGGTCTGGATAATGCCTGATGCGATAAAAATAAAGAATTCTCCCTTTTTTAAAAACCGTCCAAATCGTCAGTGGTATAAAAGGTTTATAAAACGTCACCGACAATTAAATATTAGAAAACCACGGCAGTTAAGTTTTGCTCGAGCAAGAGTGTGATTCAAGAAGATTTACGAGGATGGTTCAGTGAACAAGAAAAATATTTGAAAAAAAAATTATGGGAGCGTGCATTAATTTTGAGGGATTTATAGGAGATGGCGTTACTTGTAATATATCGCATTATGGCATATCGTTACTATATGCATGTTGAAGATCCATCATTTAGCTGCTCGAAAAATCTGAAAATGACTGAAAATTCCGGCGCGTGCGCACTGGCGATGTCCAGGATAAAAAGTTCTATTGAGCCGAGCATTAAATAACATCGCGCCTTTCTGATTACCACCTCTTGCGATCTGGATTACTGGTATGTTCGAACAAGGATTCACTGCCTATGAAGATGCCAAAAAATGGGTCGATTCGTGGATACCTTTAAACTACGAATTGTTTTTCTTACGTGGTATCTACATGCTACCAGAATTATGGGATAAAGTAGTGGCTACCGATAGACAATAATTATAATGATAAACTGGTAACCACTTTCTTCAAATAAGCTCGAAATTTTACACCAAAAAACCCCTCAAAATTGATGCACGCTCCCATTTTTTGTAATTCCTTAAAAAATGTCAAGAGAAGAAGATAGAATTTATTGATGCAAACTTAAAAAAAAAAATCCAACGACAGAATTTGGACCACAAAAAACAAACGAAAAATGGTCCAATCGTAATCGGAAAAAATTCTTGTTAAAAAAAAGAATTTCAGACAGAAATAGAAAAGAGGAAAGAAAAATGAGAAGGCAATCAACCACATCCGCTTCCTTCTCTTTTTCTTTCTTTTATCTTTTTTATTCTTATCTTTTTCATTTCATTAATTAATTTTAAATTAAATAATTAATGAATGCTTTTAAATTGTTTAAAAATTATCATCCTCTTGAAAGACTTCCTTTCTTTCAATAAATAACCAACCAAATCGAAATTTATTTCTTATTTTTAGTTCCCTATAGCATATACTATGAAATCCACAATGACACATTAATTGTTATCAATTTACAGTTTTGCAACTTAGTATATATAGCATTATTTGTCGAGTCACTTTGCAGAAGAGATCCGTCAAAAATCAGTTGACTGTTCTCTGTTTTGATGACTATTTTACGAAAATGAAGATTATATCTGGCCTCTCATTTTTCACATCAATGGGCTTCCTTTATTTTAAAGGTGAGGACAATATAATATTTATAAAAAATATTCCATATATGCTATTCAACTTGTTTACATGAGAGCATCCGATTTCAGTTGCTCATTTAATAAAGTTTCCAAATATCCAATTTCTCGTTACGGAAATGAATGATTGAAAGGTAATTTTGAAAATATTCACAAACTGGAAATTATGATATCTATCCAAGAAGTTTCCTTATTATTAAACAAGGTGTAAAGAAGACAGATTTCAGAATGACAATAAAAAATCCCAGCATAAATTCCTCATTATATTCGCGTTACCTTCTGGTTTGCAATAGGATCCTGAAAAGTGCAATTAATTTTAAATCGATTGATAAATGAGTTGCTCCTACCTGTTACGAAAATATTTTTAAAAAATCAATATTTTTGTATAATTAATATTTTAATTAATACCCTTCGTAGAAGATAAGGCATGTCTATAAAGCGAACTTGTTTTCAATCAACAATTTTAAACCCTACGGAATGACAAATAAATTGTGAAATATTGTTAGGTTTTCAAGGACTACATTTCGGAAATCTTGAACTACAAATAGCTTATTTTTGAAAAACGTACATTTACATTATTAACGAAATAAAAATATATTGAATGGAAATTTCTCTTAAAGTCCATTTTTCAAAAAAAAAAATTATTCTCTAAAATTTGATTATATATTTCCTGCATTTAATATTTATTCTGCACAATTCAAAAAATGCCTTAAAATCTTTCAGATTCTTCTTTTACAATTTTTTGAATCTTTCAAAATCTTTTTCAATAATTTCTTCAAATTAATTTTTCGAAATAAAAAATTATTTTAATTTTTCCCCGGAACGTTAACAAATCTTTGTCTTAGCTTTTTTTTTATTGTTTTAAAACTTTTGAATATCTCGAAAACATGCTTAAATTTGTACTTAAATGATGTTATGTGGCAAAATTGCAAAATTCCCCTTTAAAACCTTTTACATAATTTTTACAAATTTTAGTAAATAGTTAACACATTTTTTCTGATCATTTTTTAATTTTCTCTTTAACTAAAAATGCAACATTATTTTTATATTTTTTATTTGACTATTCCCTTATATTTTATTGTTTATTATTGTTCTTCAGTATGAGGGTCTTAAAGTACCTCTCAAATAACGTCGCTATCTCTTTAAACTTCATTTTATTAATTTTTTTTATCAAATTTGCAGGAATTTGCAGAATACTTCAAAAAATTTGAGAGGTCTCAAGGAAATTATGTTAGCGGATTCTAAGAAAGTTAAGATACTTTTTCAAGATAAGAGAAATTCTTTTAAAGATTTTAGGATATTTCATAAGATTCCAAGAAATTTTCATAGATTTAAGAAAATTCGGAGAATCTGAAAATTCCAAGGGTATTTTGAAAGATTACGAGAAATTTTCAAGAGCTGGTAAAAAATAAATGGGATTTCAAGGATTTTAAAGGCTTTTTAATCTTTAAAGTTATTTTCAAAGATATTAAAGAATTTATAAGATTTTAGGGAATTAAAGAAAATATCCACAAATACAAAGACTATTTCAAAAACTTTTCACATATGCAGCACATGGTTCACTCTGAAATTAGCGCTTTGAAGTACACATGTGTACCATCTGTACATGGGCACTTCTGGGTATGTACCATCTGTGTCCGTGAACGTGTTTATATTGAATAGTTAATTTTTCATGTTATGGTTGTAATTGATTTGTCTTATTGGTGCCTAGCACTTCTCAGAGCTTATTTCTACTGTGCCCCAATTTTCTTGAGACTGTAGCATTAGCGCCACACTGTTCGTTTGTTTTTCTTTTGGTTCTCGAAAAAAAATATCTGTGCAGTAGGCTGCCTTTTTGCTTAACACTTTTTTAAAAATAGGCATTAAACATACTGCGTCTCAACAAGAGCTACCTGTGGTAAAAATTTACCTCCTCCTCTAATTTTCTCTTCTAACATCCTTGCTCGCTGGCAGAGATTGAACATTTTCAGCAAGAGGTTTGAGAACAGCGTTGCTATAGCGTTAATTATCTTCTGGGGTATGCTATCTGGGTCAGGTTCTTTGTAATTGCAAAGTTGGTGCATTCGCTGGTAGGTAAAAGTTCTTCAGATGTCTTCGTGATTGATTATTTATCACTAATAGTGCTATCTTTCCTAACCCTCGCGTAATAATTTTGTACTTAAAGACGAAACGCGGCTCTGGTCAGTGACGATTGATGTGCTTTGTGCGACTCCTTATTTATAGGTGGTTACTTGCATTACCTAGCAATCTTAGAACGTTGTTTAGGCGTGGTGAACTGTTTTTGGTATCATGTTTGTATTGAAGTGCTTGGTGTTTGCATAGAGACTCATCAAAACCATCTACATGAGAAACCAACGCAAGACCGTCTACAACCATTTTGGATCATGCTCATGAATCTGTGATTTTGCTGGCAATAGCAAAAGAACAAGAAGTCGAATTTAATAAAATCTCTGAAAAGCTTGGTGCTTTTGAATCCAACCAAATGGCCCTTAATCAATTTTTCGATGAATTAATCACGAGAATAAAAAAGGACATCAAAGAAAATTCTTCGGGCACAGATGTGTTAGAGGAAACTAAATCTTGAAATGTCACTGATATTATCCACCTTCACCTACTGGTAGTGCCTCCCAAGTTAAACAGGCAAAGAATGAAGAAGATAGGGACTGAGAGGAGCACCTAGGGAAAAGAACGCCGAAATCAAACCAAACATGAAAGGTGTTGATAAAAACGAAATACTAAAAGTGAGGACATATCTCACCTCGATTCCAAGCGGATGAAAGTCGCGGTGGTCGACGCCGGCATCACGAATTGGAAAGAGTGATCAACAAAGTTATCAAGATGGAAAAACTTCTACGCGTAGCGTCGAGATCTGCGAGATCAGTCTGGAAAGAGAGCCAATTCCGAGTTCATCACGGAAATCTGTAAAGAACCCCGTCCTGGAGAAGTCCGAAACAAACATTGAGTGTGAGTCGACCGAGTCCTTATGTAGGAGACATAAGAAAAAGCCGCCTAAAACAGCGGGAAGAAAGCGGTGGAAAGGGCCAGAAAGCATCCCGAACGGGAAAATGAACTTTGTCTACCAAAGAGGCGAAGGAAGAGAAAAATTCCCAGAGAGGCTATTGCCATCAAGGCTGCTGTTGGGGAGAAATATGGGGACGTGTTGCAGGACGTCCAGGCGAGTGTTAAACCTCGCGAACACGGCGTTTCTGTCACGACCACCAGGCAGACAAGAGCTGACAATGTGATTATAGAGCTCAAAGCCAAAAAGGATGACAGAGCGGTTAGGAACTGCTCTCTCAGGGGCTCTTGGAGAAAACGGTGGGGTTCATCACCTCGTCGCAAGAAGCAAAATTGTGATTTACGACCTCGTTGAGACAACCGAGATGGTACACATTGATAAAGCTCTCAAGGCGGTTCTAGGGAAGCGAATTGATGCGCCTCCTCCTGCTACGATGAACGTGACAAAAAAGGAGCTACATGGGTTGTATCAAAGCCTTTTTTGACTACCGGAGAAGACCGCAGTGGCAATTGCCGCAGGTTCGGTCTTGAGAGCCATAAGACGGCGCGGTGCCGAGAGAAGGTGGTTCCGCGCCGAACTCGTACAAAAGAAAGAAAACCTTAATGGTTTTTTGAATGGAGTGAGCCGCGAGGCTCTGAACTGTAGGTATCGGCTTTCTACAAAATGTGTCTGAGACCAACCACCTTGAAGTAATACTAAAGCGGTTTTGACAGATTGCAGCGATCTTAGAGGTGCCGCTCGAAAAATCGTGCATCTCCAATATCTGCAGACATAGGCATTCAGCAGGCAAAACTTGGGATCCACCTATCGTGGTAGTCAAACTCAACCAAGTATCCGCGTGCGCTGGCATAATCGAGAAATGCAAAAATAGGCGACTCTTTATTACATTTTTAGGATGGATCAGGCACTTTTCATCAGATAGTCTCTAACTAAAATTAATCGATTCATCTATAGCGCAGCCCTAAAGCTTAGACGGGAGAAGAGCAGCTACTACCTCTGAAGTGAATAAGTTTTAAAATCAAACAAGAAATCTTTCCAAGGTAAATGAAGTAACGTTTCACGAGCACCTAATGACCTACAATTGGTAAAACCTTCTTAGCATGATGGATACTAATAGCAAAAATAATCTCTTTTGCTCCTATTTAATTTCTGCATTTTGTAAGTTTGCGTCCCTACATATTGATGTTAAATATAACAAATCTGCACCTTGAATTACGACTAAAATTAAAAACCTTATGAAGAAAAGAAATAGAACGCCCCAACTACCCAATGAAAAAAAAAACCAGGTATTCAAGCACAATTTCGCAAACTAAGGAACCTACTGCAAACAAAAGTTTAAAATTCTTCTAATAAATACAAGCTTAATTCTATCAAAAAAAGGAATTAAAACGAAAGTGTTTGACACCTTTCCAGAAGATTATTTCTTATTCCGTCTTAGCACGAATCGGCTCTTAATTATTTTTCTCCCAAGGAACAACTTGAAGTCTTTCTGGAGAAGTTTATGGAAATTAAGTTGAATGCCGTTGGATCAGATTGAACTTCCATAAAAATTATTCGACTTGCTCTTCCTGTAATTTTTATACTTTTTCTTCATATTTATGACTCTTCTCTATAAGTTGGAACTTTTCCGGAAGTTTGGCAAAAGAGATTATTCGTTCAATTCCTAAGATTGCTACTCCCGTTACCCCGGAAGATTTTAGGCTGATCAAAATTTTATGTGCAATAACAGAACCTTTATAAAAGATAGTCCATTTGCGCAGTACAAAATATCTAGATACTACTAAGTGGACTGATCCTTTGCAATCAGGCTTTCTAGCGAATCACATCAGAGTAAGAGCTTCTCTAAATGTGACAACTGACTTTAAAATCGCTACTGACAGGAAGGAGATAAAGATAGTGCTCTCATTTAATTTTTTAAGCCCATTTGATTCAGTTAACCACGATCTTCTTTTACGCAAATTTGGAACGTTTAATCTATCCAATACTGTAATTGAGTTATTTGAATCATACTTGACAAATCGATCCACACAAGTAGTCAGTAGCAAAGGCGAACGTTCTCAATTACGGCACATTATATTTTTTTGTAATCAATTGCCTAATCACACACATTCCCGAAAACCAAAAATAATAACAGAAATGTCTTTGCTATCTTAAAAGCAAAAGTACATCAGGATTTTTATGACAGGAGGCTGCCTTGAGACAAACAAAAATCAGTTTGACCCCACATCAAAGAAATCATTTGCTTGATCCAAACAAAATTGGTTTGATTCAAACAAACATTTTTTCTGTTCATTGACCAGTTTTTCATAAAGATTGTGAAATGCTAAAGTGACTGGTTTTAAAGGAATCTATAAATGTTAATTTTTTTTACAAAATTAGGTGCAGATGGAAGGGTGCCTGCAACTGTTCGATACGCTAACGTAACATTTAAGGATGGCACTTGTTATGGAGGGATCATCAGGTTAGTCCCCTTGAAGAAGCCTCTAAACGATCCTTATAGCCTGAAACCCCTCTGGATGGGAAATGCTGAAAAGTATATACGTCCTCTTTTTCGTCACTATTCGATTTATATGGAAATGTCGTTTGAGCGGCGTTATACTTCAGAAAATCTCGTCCATTTCAAAAGACCACCGAATCATAATCCAAGTCGGGATCTTCCAGTGATAGCTGATGTATACTTTGCAGAGCACAAATATGCAGCTGCAAATTTCAAAAAGTACAATGTATTTTTTCCACATCCTGATGTAGGAGACTACGAAAAAGGTGGATACATTTACCTAGAAATAAAAGACACCCGTGACATTTATTATGCAATTTTAAAGTATGTAGGACTTTCACAGACGGATTTGCCAAATGCCTCAACGTCTTCACTGTCGTATCACTAATCCGCTTTAAATTTAAGAGAATGTTTATGTTAGTTATCTTCATATTTTTCATTTTTTTGTATTAATAGGTTCGTTAATCAGCAATAATTATGTTCTGTTGTTGATAAATCTGAAAATGATGTACTTTTTTCCTATCTCTAACACTATACTAGACAAAAAAAAAAAAAAAAAAAATGTAAAAAATTCCTTATTTTTCTGCATAAAATATATAATTAATAACAATATTTAAAAATGTATTTTTGCATCATTCAACATTCTTTAAAAAAATTATTTTTTTCATCAAATAATGAATCTTGAACTTAAAAAAGATTTAACTCAATAGTTGAATTTTTTACCCAAAACATGAACGTTTAGCCAATAAGAATCAATGCCTATTATAAAAGGTAAATTTACGACGAAAAATTTAATACTTAAATTTATTACTTAAATTCTTTAACAAAAAGATTAGTATTACACCACAAAAGATGAAGTTTCCACAAATTACAGAAATTTTCAACTGGAGAAGATAAATTTTAAAACCAAGATTTTCAAATAACTATTTATTTCTTAAAATTTGTTGACCACTTAAATTCTTGTTCAAACTGGATTCTAAAAGAATAAATTTCTTGTGTCAGACCAAAATTTATGTTCAAAAGCATAATAGACGTTTTCCAAATAAAAAAAGTTTCTTAAGTCGAAGTGATGTATAGAAATAAATAGAAAAATATTTTGTTGTAACACAGCAAAGATGTATTAGCAGTTTATTTTTAAACTTAAATAAATATAAATTTTATAATATTGTTTACAAAATATAAAAGATTTTTTAATGTATCAGTTGTGTCCAAAAAGAATCTAGAATATTAAAAAGAAATCTTTTATTTTACAGGATTTAGAATTACTAGGATACATGAGAGCCTTTTTAAAAGATATTTAGGACTTTTAGAAGTTTGCGAAAAATATTTTATAAATTGTCGGAAATGCTTCCAAGTTTTAACATAGTTCCTATCTATTTCAGACCTCTTAAATTCTTACAAATATTTTTAACTAACTCGAATTTTACTCAAAATAAAAAAAAACTATTAAAATTTTTAAAAATTGACTTTAAATCTTTATAAAATTTTCCTAGGAATTTAAAAACGAAAGTCTCAATTTTAAAACATATTTTACAGTTCAAAATGTTTTCAATCCCTTTAAATCCTTCTAAATATTTCTGAAATTGACTTTACTACTCTTTTTTGATTTTTGAAGCTTACCAAATTAAAAAATTTTACTTTCAAGTGGTCTACTCTTTTTCGAAATGTAAGGAAATATTAAAAAAATAAAAAATCTTTCTTACTTTTCTGTTCAAGTTCATTTTTCAAAATAAAAAATGTAAAAAAATACAAAAATACGTCATTAAAAAAATATTATCTAAAAATAATTTGATTTTTTTCATAGAAAATAATCGTTTGA